>JADBJO010009951.1:5000-50000 GCA_016801955.1 Conus betulinus
GTGTCATTCTCAAGTCATATGCAGCACTTCTAACCCTTATTCCGTGTTTTTAAAAAGTAAGAAGATTATTTGGACAGTATTTCTTTCACGTGTCATGGGCTGCTTACAGTCAGCCAGCACACTAACACCATGACACATACTTCTTTTAAACCGGCGGGGGGTTTTTTGTTGTTTTTTTTTTTCATTTAGGCCTAATCACCAGCATGCGCACTTCTGGTGAATATCCTTGTTTAGACATTGATTCCTCGTGAAATGTTGTATATGGGTGCCTTTCAGAGGTAAGTTTTTTGTTTTTGTTTTTGTTGTTTTTTTTTTAAATCTGATGGTGGGTAACAAATTTGTATGTCGGTTTTGGCATTAAACTGGTTTTAAAAACTGTTGATTTTCTGCTGTTTATTTCTCCATTTTCGCTTGGTTATGCAGAGTACAAAGCTAAGATGTTATTTGCTTTCTTACATACTAAATTGCAATGTTCTTTCCATTTGAGATGACTGTGTATAATCACGCCTGAAATATTTTGCGGCATTGGTTTCTTTAAGAATAGTATTGTGAATAGAATATTCTGATCTAGTTGGTGAGCGTTTATTACATATACGCAACACCTGGCACTTCTGGGGATGAAATTCCATTTTCCAAGTTCTTTCCCACTCTTGTAAACCGTTCAGATCTTCTTGTAGAATGCGTGTATCATTCTTGCTTCTGATTGTTCAACATACTAAGCTGTCATCTGCAAAAAGCCTTATAGTGGTTCCAGGAGAGAGATTTCTACTTATGTCATTTATATGATTTTTTTTTAAAGGGTCCTAGAACAGTTCCCTGTAGTACACACTGACAAGACTGGTTTACAATGGGATGACGACTCTTCCACAACAACTTTCTGCCTTCTCTCAACAAGGAATGATCTAGAGTTACAAGCGAAAATTAAAAGAGCTCCAGAGAAGGGGATAATCATAATGTGAGTTTCTGTTTTCATCCGGATTTTACCGTTAAACTCCTTGATGTACAAACAAAAGAAGAAAAAAGAAACGCATTGAAAGTCTTCTTGCAATGTTGCCTGTGTAGTAGTGTTGCACCTGCATCGTTTTCAGTACAGACTAGCAGACGACGTCCGTGCACATGACACGGAAACGTCTTACCCATAATGCCTTGTTTTAACTGTTCGGCTTCATGGAAACAATACACAAGCTTGAAGAAACTTCGTGTCAAGCTTTCTGACTTGTTTGTATGAGTTAAGACACTCAATATATATTACGCGGTGGCAGCGAATGAGGATAATTGTAAGTAAAGAACCTTTTTACTGCCGAAATCCACGTATTAAGAGCCATTACTGAACTTCGTTCATCGAACGATTCAGAGGTAGACTGCGGCGTCATTTCTTGAACTTGAGGTGTTTGAGGCCTCGTTGGAGGCCTGTTCATCTTCGAGATTAGTAGATGTAGTCTACACCAATGAACTTGCATGCGTGGGGTGTCTAATAGTACTGGCACTGCGACCACCTGTTCGTAGCATACTGGATTAAACATTGAGGGAAGGACTGGATGTCTGGACTTCTTCTTCTTCCTAAAAGACTGGTTCACTCAAAAACGAGTAGGCCACCAGCGCGCATGTTAAAAAATAAAACAAGATAAGATAAAGTGCGACTCAGCCTGTTGGTCCCAGGAGCAAATTTGGCAACAAGGGGTCGCACACGATATTCAAAAGTTAAAAGCTGTGGCCAGGTCAGGTCCAGGTAACCATATAAATATCTGGGGAAGTTAAAATAGAAAAATCAGTCAATATGCAGATCCCAAGACTGTCGTATCAATTTGATTTTTAAATGAGACTGCATTTGTGGTAATCTTGATGGCATCCGGCAGTGATTTCCTCAGCCTTACAGAACTAGGAAAAAAATGAATGCAAATGGCTGTCAATATTTGATGCCCTCTTAGGTCTTCCTCAGGTGAAATAAAGACAGACAAAATAACGAAAATGCACTTAGCTTTGATCGCTTCAGATTGCTTCTGAGTACAGCGCAAGGAAGGCGTTGAATGAGAACGAGGCTGTCGGAAGGGAAATAATGTGTGAGTCAAAGTCGTAATGATGATAATAATATTACTGATAGGGATACTAATAATGGTCAAAATATTTTTTTTTTTTTTTTTTTTTTAAAAAGGTCAATAAGTATGGGTATGGAAGAAAGGAGAGTGGGTTAGAGGATTCTTAAACAGCAGGGTTGCCGTGGCAACAGTCTCAGAGGCGAAGGCGATGGTGATGTCAATACTAGTGGTGGTAGTATCAATACTAGCAATATTATTACTGAATGGTACTACTAACGACGATAGTGAAGGTTAAGGTAATAGAAACACAATACAGAATTATATATTTAGGAAATACATTTTTATAATAATCAAATAAATAAATAAATGTGCGCGCGCGTGCGTGTGTGTGTGTGCGCGCATGCACGTGTGTGTCCCACTGTGTGTGTGTGTGTGTGTGTGCGCATGCGTGATACAGTAATAAAGGTTTTAAGTAATATAGGTAGGATGATATTAGGTGGAAAGGAGCTGAAATGCTCAATGAACAACAGCAGACAGTACTAGAATGATGATAATAATGATAGTAGCGATGGTAAGTGCAGTAACACTAGCGGAAATAAAGGCGCCAGGAAAGAAAAGGAAACGACCAACGATAAAAGAGCTAGCATTCTGTTTATATGTATTGTGTGTGTGTGTGTGTGTGTGTGTGCATACGTGCGAGCGTGTCTGTAAGTGTGTGTGTACACACACCACACACACAATAAATAAATGTGCGCGCGCGCGTGCGTGTGTGTGTGTGCGCGCGTGCACGTGTGTGTCCCACTGTGTGTGTGTGTGTGTGTGTGTGTGTGCGCATGCGTGCGCGCTGCGCGCGCGTGTGTGCATGTTGCTTGTGTGTGCATGTGTGTGTGTGGAGATGTGTGTGTGTGTGGGGGGGGGGGGGGGGGGGGGGGGGGGGGGGGGGTGCGCATAGTTATCAACATTTCCACAACATATGCACAGGAAAGAGGGAAGATGGAACAGGAGAGGTCGAAACGCGTTGTGTGTTGTCTTGTGACTCGTTTGTCCACGTTTCTCTGGGCGGTTCGCTGACATTTATTTAAGATTTGTTTAGATTTCCGCCTGCAGTCGTTTCACTTTGCAACTAGATCTAGTTTCAGACTGTTGCCCCTTGTTTCTCTGCTGTCAAACAACTGAAACTGATGGTTCTTCACCCTGTACATGCCATGCAGATATTTGTACAAATCAGTCATGTCGCCTCGAGTCCGTCGATGTTCAAGACTGGGAAGCTGTAGTGTGGCCAAGCGTTCATGGTAGGGTTTGTCTTTGAGCGATGAAAGGAGCTTTGTTGCTCTGCGTTGAACATCCTCCACCTCAGCACACAAAGTCTTTTGGTAAGAGGTTGCCAAGCTGAGTGCCCATACTCCAGGACTGGTCTTACAAAGAAGATGGGCTTCTGAAGTTTTGCTGAAACACATATATCATATCGGTAGCATATTAGGCATTTTCAGCCTTTAGTCTGCTCAGTGCAGATAGTTCTGTGGTTTTAGTGAGAAATACTTTGGTCTTATTCTGGTACTTTTATAAAGCACATGCATGATGTTTAAAATGCAAGTCAATATTTGTTTGAAACATAAGGTGTATCCAGTGTTTATCAAGACAGTTTTTGAAAGTGTTAACATTAATGGTCTCTGCTCCAACAACATTGACTGGCAAGTTATTCCAAGTATTAATAATTCTGTTAGTGAAAAGTTTGCTGCTTTTTAAGTTTTAGTAATTTTTTTTTGTTAGTTTTGAACAGGTGCCCTCTAGTTGTAGATTCTGTGTTCAACTGATATAATGTGCCAGTGTTTTTAATGTCATAAATCCATGTGTAAGTTTGTATGTTTCAGTCATGTTGCCACGTAGGTGCCTGTATTCCAAACTTGGTAATTTTAAAAACTAAAGCCTTTGTTCATATGAATACATCTGCAGTCCCCAAATCTTTTTTTGTAAATCTCTGAATATCTTCGATGAGATCATTTTGTTGTTGTTTTTTTTTTCAAAATTTGTTGTCCATACAGCATTGCTATACTCAGTAACCGATCTGACTAGTATTTTAAATAATGGTACCATGCTGTGACGAATTGGAAGTTGTGCGAAAACATCATAGTACATATATATAGACAGAGAAAGAGAGAGAGAACTACTAACTTTAGTTTAATCAGTCTTACAAGTAAGATTAGAATAGAGGGCTCGTGCAATCCTGTTCAACACATTTGCTAATGTTCAGCATTTGTTAAAAGTCTGTAAACGTAGTAAAGTGTGACAGTGGTTGGTTGCATATGTATCAGATACAGACATGCCACCAAGTGATCACTGCACACAGGATCAATTAACTGAAAACAATCCAGACAGTGGAATTGATTATTGCTGTCATAAGAGGGAGGAGGGAGGGGGAGGGGCAATTAAATCCTTCATTATTTCTTTCACTTAAGTCATTGTGAATATTCTTTGCAAAGAATGCCTTCATCTCGTCATCTGTCAATTTTATTGTTTGCTCCCATGACTAGAATCAAGGGATTGCATCAGTGCATGTGTGTGATTTGCAAAATGCTACTACCAGTTAATAAATGTGTGTGTGTGTGTGTGGGGGGGGGGGGGTTCTATGATTTATTGATAGTCTGAGCCAGTTTTTATTGAAGTTGAAGGTAAGCACATGACAAAATCAGTCCAATGTAACCAGATTTTATTTTTAGATCACAACCAGACCTATCCAGAGCAAGAGGAAAATTGGTGTAGGACAATGTTTAATACAGCAGATTTACAGAAGAAAAAGTGGAAGGAGTAAATTCAAAGTTCAAGTGTGTGCATGCTTAAGAGAGAGAGAGAGACAGACAGACAGAGAGAGAGAAAGAGGAATAGATATGAATTATTTGGTGTATGTCTGTGCATGCAAAAAAAAAAATTTTTTTAAATCCACTGAAGAAGGTGTCATTTGTATGTATGACTGTGTCTACAGACTGTGTGACCCCATGGGCGTTCCCTGATCATCTGGTGGTGTCCGAGGTGAAAATTGAAATTGATGTCGCTGGAGAACCAGAACCACCAGCAGGTCAGTGCCACAATTTCCTTCCTGTGGATCATGTGGAAGTTTCATATATGCAGTGTTAAAGTAGTTACTGGATGTCAGAGCACACAGTGCAGAAGATTATTGGGTATTTACAGGACATGATGGCATGATACAACTATTACAAGTAAACACACAATATAAACAGTTCTGTCTGCTTTATTATTTGATGCACTGTATTATTTAGAAGATGCACATGAAACGATACTTCCTTGCATTCAAGTCAACAGCAGACTTGTCCTAAGATAGAATGCACACTGTGTGGAATATTCAACTGTTTTGACAGCACAATGATACCAGGGCACAGAAACGGATTGTGTAAAGGATTCTTTGTGTACTACAAGTCGTTGATAGCAGTAAAAGACAATTACACGGCTAGAAACTGCCAAATAATGCTTAATTGTCCTGTTTAGATGAGAAAATTTTTATGTCCCCCTAATCACTGCTTGCCTTTGCTGAGTAAAAGAAACGATTAATAAAAGTAGCTTTCATTGGTGCAGTGGTATGTCAGCAGCAGATATAAGTTAATAATGGCGTGTTCTGCACACATGTAATTGAGACTTTACAGAGGGAAATATATCATGAAATAATTGATGGTTTACCAGGGTATAAACAGAAATAAAAGTGTTTCTGATAGCAGGATTCATGGGTGTATAAGAAAAGGAAAATAATTGTCATGTTCCCACTAATCGCACATTCCTGGAGTGAATTGCAGTCATGAAATACCTGCTTTGTGTCTCTCTTTTCTGTCTGAGTTTCTCTCTCCCTCACTTCATTACTCACATATTCTGATAGAAATTTATCAGAGTAGAAAGGGGAGGAGGAGAGAGAAAAAAAAAGGGGGGGGGGGGGTGTCAGTGGTGGCAAGAGGAGGACAGAGTGGCATACATGGTAAAGGTGTGAAAGTGAAGAGGGGAAGGAAGCATGATTGGTCTACACTGAAGCTTACTTCTCAAATGTCTCTTACAGACACCATAAAAAGTTGGTAACTCTAAGTGGAGAGAGAGAATTTGTACTTGTCCACCAGAAAGATTTAGTCAACATGGACAATCAGATCTGTGGATATTTTGAACTGTCTAGAAGATTCCTTGTGTCTGACTGCACATTAACCCTTACTCTGGTGATTCAAAAACGTGCTATTTAAATATGTTAACAGGTAATTTACAGAAGGGAAGTTTGAAAAAAATTGTTACGTTTGTATAATACGCATAACTTTTTAACGGTTAGTGTTTGAACATGACATGGAGAATAAAAAATGGTTAGTAATTGAATAAAGAATAATGTAAAATAGAACTTGCGTGCTTGTGAATGTTTGATTGGGTGTTGACCTGTCTAGAATGTGAAAAGAACAGGTGAGAGCAGGTGGCACATCCTGTTTGTGATTCTCAAGAGCTTTTTCACAAATGATCTCATGTTCCACAGTATCCAGAAGTAAGTTGCAGCCTTTTCAAGGGAAAATCAGTGTGGATTATGCCAGTCTTCCAAGCAGGTAATCCAGATAAGAATGAATAAGGCACAGTTCAGTTTTCCCATTGAAATCATGTGCTGATAACGCACAAAAAAAACCCACAAAAATTGTCACAATCAACAAATGTAAAATCCCACACAGTCCTCATTTACATTTGAAAGGTTTAGGATCATCTGGATGCGCTACTCTTGAGTTTTTTTCCACACTGAATGGCATCTTGAGATTTCCGTCACCCTTAGGCACTCATCCAGTCATAGTCCGTGTCAGTCCAAAAGTCATGATTACATGGTGCTTGATCTAAATCAAAACTATCACCCACCACATATAGTTCATTAAAAATGTTGATAACTTCTTCTTCACTTGCTTTTTCCCTTAAGAAATTCAGCAAAAACATCTAACAAGTTCCTAATTCTATCACGTTCTCCTTTGAGCACCGCCATTTTTGTTTTGCCAGACATGTTGAGTCGCCCTATGCATTACAAGGTGTTACAAACCATAAACTAGGCTAAAACACTGAAAATCCATGTTCCTGGGCTCTCTCAGTCATTCATGCAAATTAGTTTCTCACTGAGCCATAGTTTTGTATCTGTGTGTGTCGGTGAAACTAGGCTTGCAAGGTCACACCCTACAGACGACATACGGTCGCGACAGCCTGTGACCGCCATGACATAATGGTGTGACTTTAATGTCGCGACTATCAGCGTAAGGTTTATGCCAAGATACTGGAATAACACATAGTGTGCAGACGATTTCCTCTGCATTGAGGCCTTGATATAATGAACACGCATTATGACCAATGGCCTGTACATCCCAAACCCCGTGTCAGTGTGACTAGTCCTAGGACGAAGAAAATATGGTATTAAGCAGAAAATGCACTTTCCATGTCCACCATCTGTCATCGTCGTCCATTACCCTGTATCTTCATCTCCACCATATTCACTGCTGTACAACGCTGCTGTTGGTAACTATTAAATCTATTTCAAACTCAGTTTTCTTTATTTAATTTTTTTTACGGATGTGATACTGTTGGCAGAATGTGATTTCTCCAACTTCACGTCCTTGTCTGACTTAAGTGTTTGGTGGTGGTAGCTATTTTCTTGATGATACATTGTGTTTACATTGCAGATTTGTTAATGTTCAGTATGTTTCTACTTGCACATTGTAGACTGGTTTTCTACCATGTCTGTCTTCAGAGTGTAGTTAAGTGTCTTTGTGACTGTGCCTTGTATATTCAGTAATATCTTTAAACTTGAGGTTAATCCAAATTTGACAGGATGCTCGTCGGTGTGTGCTGCAAGAGGTGGAATACAGTCTACTTAATCCCTGGTAGGGAGCGTGAACATTGGGATCCATGCTGAAATGGACTGCCTGAGTGCCCTTGATTCAAATCAGAAGCACAAGTCATGCTGGCATCATGTATTTCAGCCACCAGCTGGAATCAACAATGATTTGGCAAAATGTTGGTACAGAGTTCTCTGAATTCAGAGTGACAATGAATTTGATAGGATAGCTGATCAGCTGGTGCAAATCACAATGCCAAAGTTTTTTTTTTTTTTTTGTTTTTTTTGTTTTGTTTTGTTTTTTGTTTGTTTGTTTTTTTTTTGCTGTCCCAATCTCTGTGCTACCTCAGAGGGACAGTGCACCTATGCCGCTCATTCCGACTCCCCCGTCCACTGCCACAGCCGATAGGCCCCGCCACAGCCCCGGCGCCAGCAATCCACAGGGGAACAGTCAATGTCAAGTCGTTAAGAGGCAACCCACCGGAGGAGACACTGTGCTGCTGCCAAGTCACTTCGGTGGTGTTCAGTGGCGCCTGTTCTGATCTAACATACGCAGGACACCACCTACTAAGCCCCCTACTGACGACAATGAATGCTTAGTTGCAGAACCGGCGCAAGTGAGCTCTCCCTCCGGAGGGCGCCACCACGTCCGTCCAACTACAACATCCATGGACTCGCCGATACTGGTGACCCTGACGGAACCAAACCAAGGCCACAGATGTGGAGAGAGGACATCGAAATTGAGGTCACCATGAGAGCAGGGCATGAAGGGCCACAGAGCTTGAGACTTTCTTTTTATGCTGATCAATGAGAATGAGGATGATTAAGATGATGCTACGGATTTCCATTTTGGTCTGAGACTACATGACAGGGCTGTACTCCACGCTTCCTTTCATAATATATCCCGACATCAACCAGGCCAGAGAGATACAGGCACCTACAGTGCTGGTCAAGAAATTTGAGCAACACTCTCAGAAAACACATCCATTAAGTGGATGAAACTCGACTGTGTGGTCCCAGTCTTCCCAACTGAGTCCACATCAAACTCAACTCTGGGTAGGAGCCGGTCGGAGCAGAAAAACCCACATGACTCTGATGGGATTCGAACCCATGACCTCCCAGCCGGGAGTCCGCGACGCTTACCACTTCACCACGGCGGGCTGATCACAATGCCAAAGTTTTGTAGGCACCAGATACAGCAGTCTCAGTGTGCCTGTCACACAAATGACAGATTACTATTTATTACTATTGTACTATTGAGGAAGTCATGGAGCGACTAACGATTGTTCAGTTTACTCTGCTGAATGTACAGCTTTGGTTCTAGCACTGAAGATGATCTCTCATTCTGTAAAGAAGGACGTTCTGATTTTGTCTGATTTGCTGTCAGCTTTGGAGAACATAGCTGGTCGTAACCTCCATCATCTTGAACTTCTAAACTTTTTTTTTTAAACTTTTTACCTGTTTGAAAGCGGAAGGTCATAATGTTGTTCTTGCTTGGCTTCCCGACCGACCATGTTGGCATTTGGGCAAATGAAATGGCTGATCATTTGGCCAGGAATGCCATAACATAGAAACTGTCCAACGTATATATGTATCCCCTACTCAGATTTGAAACCAAAAGTTAATGATTATGTCAGAGGCCTGGCAAGAGGACTGGAATACACAGGTGGATAACAAATGTTCGCAGATCCATCCAAACCTAAAAGAGTTCCCCTCATCTACCTCTGGTGGTCACAAAGAGAAAAAACAGTTTTATGCCAGCTGCATACTGGCCATTCGTTTTTAGCTCGTTTGTTTCTTTTAAGAGTGAAGAAGCTGCACGTTGCATCCCATGTGATGAATGTCTCAGCATCAGACAATTTCTAATCAAATGTAGGGAGCTACATGATGTCAGACATAAACGCTTAACGGCAAGCTCATTGAAGACCTTGTTCCATGATGTTCCCCCAGATTTAATTTTGAGTTTTGTGATAGGAATCAATGTTTTATTAAAGAAAATTTGATTTTGACTTGGGTGTGACAGGCTCTTTTTTTGCAGGTCATTTGATGTACAGAACTAAATGGTGTTGAAGTTCAAGTTTGCATTTTAATTATGTCTCTTGTTTAGTTTTATATCATGTTTCAGCTCAGGTATGGCTTTTGTGGTTGGCAGGGCTTGAAGCAGCATGATTTGATTTTTTGGTTTCTTTGTCTTTTACACAATATCAATATTGCAGAGGTCCTGATACATCCATATTTTTCAAGTTTGATTTTTTTTTTTCTTGGTTTTCTCACTGTTTACAATGACACATGTAAGTTTGGCCTTTGGTTGTTTGGGACAAAGGTGCTTAACTTCATGATCATAGTGATTGTGATTTTGGATTCAGGAACAGTACAGTTTATTATTATTACTACAGACAGGCAATTCTCTGTCTGTTTCAGATGCCATTTACGATCAGTCTGAAATGAAACATGAGATCACAGCCAAATCACTTCGTGAAACAACCTGTCAGAATCCGTCAGCTACCCTCACCAAGTCTGAAGCAGACGGACAGACAGATCATGGTCAAGGTATTAAAGCTGAACCAGTTGATCCTGATGTGCAGAGGGACCTCCTTCACCAATTCCTGATAGCAGACAACCAGGAAAGGAAGGCAGACATCAGTCTTCAATCTTGCATTTGTGTGCACAGCTCCTTTGCATCAGTGGATTCTTGGATTGCAGAGAATTTTGAACACTATAAAATAAGACCTTGCAGTGAAGCATCAGATGTGAAGGATGAGCGCACCGCTGTTTTTTACTCAGTCATGCTGTACTACTGATACCACCATAACTGATGTTAAGATTGAAGCTGTTACAGGCATTAAGTCTGAACCAGCCACAGCTAACATTTACAGTGATATCATCAAGACTGAACCAGTGACATCACACACCAGCTGTGATGTCATTAAGACTGAACCAGTCACATCAAATATCAGCTGTGATGTCATCAAGAATGAACCAGTCACATCATACATCTGCAGTGATGTCATCAAGACTGAACCAGTCACATCAAACATCAGCAGTGATGTCATCAAGAATGATGCTGTTGTAGCAAACTTCGTAAGTGACGTGTGGACAGAAGCACCAACAGACGTCGTGGTGATGGCGGCATGTGATACCGTCAGATCTGAATCCATGACAAGTACAGATGAGGACAGGAGCAGACCAGCAGCTGATGAACAGGTTTGTAAAACTACTGTCTCCATTTAAACAGAACTTATTTTGCACTAGTTTATTATGAAAGTTTAATTTGGTCAAGTTGATTTTCAGTCTTCATGGAGCTTCTATCATTTCAAGTCTGCCCAAACAAAAAAACAAATATGAAAATAAAACAGTAAAAAGCAGTGCCCCTCCCCCCACCTCATTGCTTTCTATCCCCTTCCCCTCACCTTCCCCCCTACCATTCCCCTCCCTCTCCAAATGCTGTCCGTTTCAAATTTGCATCTGAGTTGTCTCTCTTAACAGAAGAATGAAGTGGGTTTCCACCATGTGTACTATTTCTGTAGGGCCTTTTCCTGAAAGTGAAATTTGTAAAGTGCTGTGACAGTGTATGAATCATGGCTTTCTTTTAATTTAAGTAACAAGATGATGTGGTCGCAGCCAGGAAGGACCAAATCAGGAACAAATGGTGATGGCAATGGCTGAATGAAGCTGGCACCTATGCCTGTACTGTTCATTCAAAAACAATCACCTGTACAGTGGATTGAAAGAAAAAAAGAAACCCTGAAGCCATCTTGATTAGCCAGAGAATGATGAGAAAAATAAAAGACAGCTTAGAAGTTCCATACCTTTTCCCAAAGATTGTTTTTCTCAGTTCATATGAGTTGGGGAAAAAAAATGGGGAACAAGGGCAGTGGTGTGTGTGTGTGTGTGTGTGTGTGTGTGTGTGTGTGTGTGTGTGTGTGTGAAGGCATGGGGGGAAGGAGCGGAGGTATGGTGCAGATTATGATGTTTATGTGACTTTGTTTACACAGTAACTAAATGCAGCAATGTATTCTGGATCCTGGAAAATTTCATTAAGTACTATAAAACTATTCCAGTGGGTAGTAAGTGGGGAAAGTGTTTTTGTTCATGATATTGCAGAAATCCATTGCCATCCTATCCCAACCCCCCAACCCCCACCTCAGAATCTCCTTCCCCCCATTTGTGTGACATGATCACAGGAATATTTGTCACTGTGTCTGTAGGTTAGACACTTTAGTCCTTAAAAAAAAAAAAAAAAAAAAAAAAAAAAGTTGGTGTGCTGTGTGTGTTTTGTGGCGGGGGGGGGGGTGGGGGTGTGAATAATAGGTAAAATATAATAGGATTAAATAGTTAATTAGTGTTATAGTTGATAGTTAAATAGTTTGTAATAAAATAAAAAATAACAAAAGGGAAAGGAAATAGTGTTGCAATGAATGGAAAAAATAGAATATCAATTAGTTGATGGTGGAAAAAACTAGGTTGGGGATAGTTAATAATAATTAAATGAATAGAAAATAGTAGGAAATAGTTAGGAAATAATAGTGGTTTTTTTTATAGTTTTAAATTATAAAAATAGTTGTAAATTAGAAAAAAAAAAATAAAATAGTGTGGGGAATAATAAATTGAAATGAAAAAATGATATAAAATAAAATAAAAAATACCGAAGCAGTTGTACTAGTTGGAAATAGATAATAACTAAATCGATCAACATAGTTGAATAATAATAATAAAAATATAAAGGTGACAATTGGGGAATAAAAAAATAGTTGTTATACACAAAGTGAATATAGTTAATAGTTATATAAAAATCGATATGAAAAGACTATTCATAGTTGAGGTAACAGTAAGTGTATAAAAATAAAAGTCTGAATAGTTGTTTAAATTTAATGTTATGAACCGGGCAGGAAATCATAGCAGCAAGAGATGGTGAAATAGTTCCTCTAGAAAAACAGACCCCCAGTTAACCAGAATTTAGAAAAAATGGGAAACATAATAGTTGAAAGGGCTCCTTAGCTTACAGTATTTGAAAATAGTGGATCGTAGAAATGAATAGAAATAGTTTAATGTTGATCATAGTTGAAAAAATAGTACATATTGCACCCCTAGGGGTGGGGGGGGGAGGGGGGAATATGACTAGTTAGGAGGGAAATAAGAAATAGTTTAAACTAGTTAGAGTTTCAAATTGAAGGGGGAAATAGCTAAGAGAATAGTTTAATATATTAATATAAACTAATATGGGCGCCAGTTGAAAAATAGGGAAATAATAAATACCTAATATAGTATGACAAGATCCTAAAATTTTCTAGTAATAAATTTGGGTTAAGGTGTACATAGTTATAAATAGTAAACAAACTAGCAGAATAGTTGGAAATATAAAATCGGTTATAAGGTTCGTTTTTCATAGTTGCAGTTATATAGTAATTTATATAGTTAATAAATAAATAGGTTGAATACCAAAAGTTAGTGATTAAATTAAACAGTTCAAAGAAGAATAAACAATATATTGTTTACATATAGTTTGATCAAATGTAGGGGGGGAAAATGGGAAGGGAGGGGGGGGAAAATACAGGTCCAGCGATCTTTGTTCTTTTCTTCGGACCCCCCAGCAGAGCACTGCCCCTGCACCCCCCCGCCAGGGCCTGGGCAGCCCCTGCGACCCCTTTCATTTTCAGGGTTTTTTTTTTTCAGATTTTCAGAGTGTCACCCTTGTAAAACTGAATACTTTTCTATGCATGATGCCTGTGGTAAATATTATTTTGTCCATTTGACAGTTATGTTGGTCCATTTGGTCTGGGAAAGCATGAAAGCATGCTGCAGGTAAGTTATTTTCTGTGCAGGAGAGGTGACCAAAATAGGTTTAAAATTCAAGGAAATCAGTTCTTGCTGAGGGTGGGGGATGGGGGGGAGGGAGGGAGGGAGAAAAAGGGGTGCTCCCCTCTATATGCCTCCTCTCCTCCCATCATCCTCTTCCTCTTCCTCCCTCCCTCTTCCACCCCCTCCCCCCCCCCCCCCTTCCCAGCCCCCCTCCCCTTTCCCATCCTTCACCCAAACCGTCTATTAGACTGTAGTCAGCTGGGGTTTGAATATTATCACTCACTTTGAGAGCTGAAACTAACAGCTCATTCAACCCATTTGTCAGTGTTACTGATCCTCGAAGCATTTATCCATTCACATCAATGCAGTGAAAGATAGTGGCTTGCTTTCTTTTCATTTCTTTTCGTGTTACCCTGTTGATTTTTTATGAGACTGCCTGATAAAAGGATAGGAGTGATGTTTATGATCTGGTCAATACGTGGCTGGTAGTGATGTAATATGATTATGATGTTGATAATGAAGTAATATTTCTGTGTATACAGGAAGATGACAGACCTCTTTCTTCCACTTGTCAAGCATCAGGGTCAGCTCAGAAACCAGTGGTTTGTGGTGTGTTCAGTACAACTGTGACATCAGTAGGAAAGACGAAGGTGAAAACCGAGAAGGAAAAAACTGTTCACTTGTGATGTGTGCAATAGATTTTTTACACAGGAAGGTAACATGAGTAGGCACAAGATGATCCATACTGTTGAGGAGTCGTCGTGTTGTGATGCAAACAGAATGGCTTTTACACCAACAGGTCACCTGAAGAGACGAAAGATGACTTACACAGGTCAGAAATCATTTACATGTGATGCGTGCCATACATCTTTCAAACAGGCAGATAACCTGAAAAAACACCAGATGATTCACACTGGACGGAAACCGTTTGCTTGTGTTGTGTGTTGTAAGACTTTCAAAAGAGCAAGTTATCTGAAAACGCACAAGATGATCCACACTGTTAAGAAATTATTATCATGTAATGTGTGCAGTAAGACTTTTTTATGGGCATGTCATTTGAAGAAAACACAAATTGCTCCATACTGGTAAGAAATTTTCATGTAATGTGTGCAGTAAGACTTTTACTTGGGCATGTAATCTGAAGACACACACGATGATCCATATTGATCAGAAATTTTCCTGTGATGTGTGCAGTAAGACTTTCATATGGGCAGAGAATCTGAAGAGACACAAGGTGATCCATACTGGTCAGAAATTATTTTTCATGTGATGTGTACAGTAAGACTTTTAGACAGGCAGATAATCTGAAGGCGCACAAGATGGTCCATTCTGATCAGAAATCGTTTTCATGTGATGTGTGTAGTAAGAGTTTTATACAAGCACGTAATCTGAAGAGACACAAGATGATCCATATTGATCAGAAAAATATTTTCATGTGATGTGTGCAGTAAGACTTTTACACGGGCAGGTAATCTGAAGACACACAAGATAATCCATACTGGTGAGAAATCATTTTCATGTGATGTGTGCAGTAAATCTTTTACACAAGCAGGTAACCTGAAGAAACACAAGATGATCCATACAGGTCAGAAACCATTTCCATGCGATGTGTGCAGTAAGGCTTTTACACAGGCAGGTAGTTTGAAGGCACACAAGATGATCCATACTGGTGAGAAAAATCATTTTCATGTGAGGTGTGCTGCAAGACATTTACACTGGCAGGCAATCTGAAGAGACACAAGAGGATCCATACTAGTCAGAAATCATCATTTTCAAGTGATGTGTGCAGTAAGTCTTTTACACAAGCGAGTAATCTGAAGAAACACAAGATTTCATGTGATGTGTGTAATAAGACTTTTACACAGGGCACGCACTCTGAAGACACACAAGAGGATCCACACTGGTGAGAAGTTATTTTTTATGTGATGTGTGCAGTAAGACTTTTACACGAGGGGATACTCTGAAGACCCACAAGATGATCCATACTGGTGAGAAATTATTTTCATGTGATGTGTGCAGTAAGAGTTTTACACGGGCAGCTACTCTGAAGTCACACAGGATGATCCACACTGGTGAGAAATTATTCTCATGTGATATGTGCAGTAAGACTTTTAGACGGGCAGATAATCTGAAATCACACAAGATGATGCATACTGGTGAAACTATTTTCATGTGATGTGTGCAGTAAGAGTTTTACATGGCCAAGTAGTCTGAAGGTACACAAGATGATCCACACATGTCAGAAACCATTTGCATGAGATGTGTGCTGTAAGACTTTTTACGCGAGCAAGTCACCTGAAGAAATACAAGATGATCCATGCTGGTGAGAAATTATTTTACATGTGATGTGTGCAGTAAGAATTTCGCACTGGCAGATACTCTGAAGAGAATTCACAATATGATTCAAGGTTGTCAAAATCATTTGCATGCGATGTGTGCAGTAAGACTTTTAAGCTGGTAGGCAGCCTAAAGAGACGCAAAATCCATACTGAATAGAAATCATTTGCATGTGTTGTGTGCAATAAGACTTACACAAGCAAGTTGCTTGTAGAAACATAAGATGATGCAATCCAGTGAATAATGTGTGCTGAAAGACTTGTACACTGGCAAATTACGAAGATATGCAAAATACTTAGTGCTGGTGAAAAAGTGATTTTGCTGTGTTCTGTGCATTAATTAACTCTTACCAGTGAACTCCTCTGGTTTTCAAATGTGTACAATTCATGCCACGCACCCAGTATTTTTCCATTGTTACTAACAACAAAAATCCTTTAGACATGGAGCAGTGTGGGAGATCATCACCTTCTGGAGGGTGCCAGCATGTTCATCCAGTGATGGTCCCCATGAACTTGCCGAAACCAGCAACCTTGACACAAACTCGCCAAAGGTGTAGACATGGAGAGGAAATCAAAATTGAGGTTGTCATGAGAGTGGGGCATGAAAGGCAACAGAACTTGAGACTTTTTTAAGTACTGGTTAATCAGAAGGAAGAAAATGTTCAGCTTCAATCTGGTCTGAGACTGCATGGCAGATCTGTACTCTCTGTTTACTTTCATGATGTATCATTGTATCAACCAGGCCTGAGAAATACGAGCACCTGCTATGTTGGTTACAAAATTTGAACAAGTCACAGTGACTCATCTATTAAATGGATGGAACTTCACTGTGCCATTCCAGGTGCTCCCAGTCAAACCTGTGGCAAACTCACCTGTGGGTAGGAGCCAGTCGTGAGGAGAAAAATCCCACAGAATGTAAATGGCTCTGAGGGGAATCGAACCCCACAACCTCCCAGTCAGGAATCTGTGATGTTAATCATAGCACTAGGTCAGCTGGTAGGAGAGCACGTTTGTAAATTCTGCAGCATGTGAAGAGGAATAAATACAGTAAGAACACATAGTACTCTAAAGCCTACATAAACTATCAGTTTTGTGGGTGAACGGCATTGTCAGAAGTGTGCAGTCAGAATTGATATGCAGTGAAAACTGAACTGAAAGATTAAACATGACACACTTCCTGTCTGAATTCAGTTTTGTTTTTGTTGTTTTTTTTTTTAATTAAGGTGCTGCCTGTTTGAACCTGAATTCAGGTGTGTTTTTTTTTTTTTATTAAGGTGCATAGAGCCATTGCACAGATTTGATGAATCTGTAGAGAGAGAGAGAGAGTGTGTGTGTGTGTATATGTGTGTGTTTGAAAGCAAGATCATAGATAAACCTGATTGTAAGTAATGGAAAGATCATGGTTTTTTTTTCATCACCAATCAAACTCACCACAGTGGGTTTTTTTATTCCAACTTGATTTTTGTGTAATTCCAACTGCTGGATCCTCCCCAGGCAATTTTCAGGCTTTTTCCACTTTGTTAGGTCTCGTGTCTGAACATATGATCATATCTCTTGTATCGGAAACTGAGTTCATAGTGATGCTTGCAGTGAGATGCATATGGAGTGGATTGTGACATAGTGCATGGTTGATTGTTGACAGCCCAGCTTCCTGATACACACTTGCAACACGGTGTGTGGGTTCACATCATAGTGAATTTCCAACCTCCTGTCGTAAGTGTAGTATTGTATTTTGACGTAGTTTGTGAGTTTTTATAGCAGTATGAACTGTCAGTCCCTGAGTGATACAAACTCTGCATTGTCACATAGTGTAGGAGTTCACTGGAAAGGGAGATGCCAACCCCTTGTTCCCTCTCTTGCCCTCCTTCACTCTACCCTCACCCCCCACCACCTCATAGCACCTCTTCATTTTTGGAAATTTATGGTTATTGACTTTTTCAGCATCATTGTTTTTCACTCCACGCTCCATCTTTCCCATCCAGATTCCCCTTCCTGCTGTCCCCTTCTCTGCTTCCCTTCTCTTCCCCTTCCTCCACACATTCCCCCCAGCCCCTTCCTCTTCCTTAATTTCCCTTTCTGATCTAGTTGCAAAGTGAGATGACTGCAGGCGGAAATCTAAACAAATCTTAAATAAATGTTAGCGAACCGCCCAGAGAAACGTGGACAAACGAGTCACAAGACAAAACACGACGCGTTTCGACCTCTTAGTCTTCTTCAGGTAAAACGCAAACGAATAGAACAACGAAAATTCACTAAGCTTTGATTGCTTTAGAGTTCAGCGCAAGGAAGAAGGCATTGAATGAGGCATCATATATACATATATATGCATACACACACACACACACACACACGCACATATATATATATATATATATATATATGTGTGTGTGTGTGTACGAGATTGCATGTGTGTATCTAGGTATGTATGTGAGTGCGTGCGTCATTATGTGTGAGTGCATGCATCAGTGTGTGTTATGTAATTGGTGTGTATTTACATGCATTATAGTAATGTTTGATGAGATGGTGGAATTTGAGTATGTATATGATATACATGATGTTGGAAATCATGTAGGGAATATGTAGTCTGTCAGCACGTTTTCTCCGCATCCTTTGTCCTCCGCAACGTTTCTGCCCTCTATTTCTCCATCGTCACATTCGATCCCCGCTCCCCCCCACCCCTTCCCCATCCCCCTTCTCCCTCCCCCCTTTATTTCCCTACTCCACTACCCTCACCTATCCTCCTTCAAACCTCTCCCCTCCCTCTCCAACATACCCATTCACAATCCCACCCCAGCACTCTCCTCCTTTCTGCCCCCCCCCCCCCCCCCCCCACAACATTTCTACATTCTTTCTCTCCTTCCCCTCTAACCCCCCCCCCCTATAATTGTATATCCTAGAAACTCCCCTACCTTCATATCTGTTTCTTTCTGCCTATCCCTATATTTCTGTTTCTGTATGACTGCCTGCCTGCTTGTCTGTATAGATGTCTATATCTGTCCCCCCCCCCCCCCCCCCCCCTCTCTCTCTCTCTCTCTCTCTCTCTCTTGGCCTCTCTGTCTCTATGTCTGTCTGTCTGTCTCGCTCTTTCTTCATCCTTCAACCCCCCTCTTGCCCCCCCCCCCCCCCCACTTTCCCCTTTCCACCCCCCCTTTAACTACAGTATTCGTATTATTGCCCTGTCCTGTGTGTGTGTGTGTGTGTTCTACGCAGGCGCTCGTGCGTTTGGGTGTTTGTGAGCATGTACACATTGACATGAACTCAGAACAATAATGGTTCTCTCATGCATGGTCTCCTTTTCTTCATCCCCCTGCAGCAGGCACCTGCTGGAAGTTTTTCTTTTGCTGCTTCTCCGAACGTGGAATCCCCCCACCCCACCCACCCCCCCACCACCCACACACTCTCTCTCTCTCTCTCTCTTTCTCTCGCTCTCTCACGTTGCGTATGTCAAGATGGTCTGTGGTGGCATTCAAAATTGTGATCAACCTATTGTCATTCCGCACCCTTTGGCCCCCTCACCCTTCACTGCCATCCTAATTTTATGTTTGCTATTGATGCAGTGTTTTATACTCCACGTTTTGTTTTAAAGTGAAAACATTTTAATGAAGGTGCCCTTTTTTTTCCAGCTGCATACATTCGTGATTCGTGTTCAGGATATGAGGGTGGAGAATGCGAGCTTTTTACTGTCAGTCTGTACCCCCTGACGAAGGCAAATAAAGCTGAAAATTTGGGATATTTTAATCTTGTTTGTTTGGATTTTTTATGTACTTTGACTGTTTATATATATATATATATACATATAGATATGTGTGTGTGTGTTCATATGTGTGTGTGTGTGTATATATATATATATTTTTTTTTTTTTTTTTTTTTTTTTTTTTTCATTTACATGAATACATTTATACATCACAACTGCATCCGATTAGCATGATCAAGACAATGGAGTAAAATGTCCTTCAATCTACAGCAGCATGGTTAAACGTAAAAGAGAAAGAGAACAAGAGGGAAGAGCAGCAGAGTAGAAGAGGGGTGTAGGTGGTGGTGATGAGGGGGGAGGGCTGAAACACGTTAGTTGTCAAACAAAAATAGGGGAGAAGGGGATAGGGGTGGTGGAGGGAGAGGGTTAGGGAGAGGGGGATGGAGGAGAAAAACCAGGGAAGGGGGAAATGGGCAAAATATGTGATAAATTCTTAAAAGAATGAAATATGTTTATTTTAGGAACACATTTTTAAATAAAAGGGGGGGGGGGGGGGGTAGAGGTGATGGTGAGACCATGAGACAAACTGCAACAATCCCCTTATAATTACCATAGGTAATCGTATGTAAGTGTGTAAAACAGAAAGAGGGTGATCGAGAGGACAGGGGGGGTCAAATAATGTAATTGGATGTATTTCAAATATATTTCATACATAAAGTTTTCACGCATATATAAAGTAGATACAAGAGATGGGAGGGGTGGGGAGGGTGGACCAAATAGCAAGGGAAGGGGGAGAGGGAGGAGAACTGGGGAGCAGGGGGAGGCGGAACTTATATTTAAAATACAACGAAGCCTAAATACTGACTATGCATAAGAGTAAATGTACATAAAAGAAGCAATTGGGGTGAAAATAGGTGATCGCTTGTTCATTTTCGTTGTCCTGAGTGTCGCACATTTTGCCTGAAGAAGACCTTAGAGGTTGAAACGCATGTAGTTTGTCAACGTTTTTCAGAGGAGCTTTATCAATGATTTGTGTAATTTGTAAATTACAGTACCAGAGTCCGAGCTTGATCTAAATTCCATTGTGAATTAGCCTAGTGATTGCAACATGCAGCCAAAGAAACCTCTGTGGTTGTGTGGATATGTCAGCCATCATTCACATCGTCAAGTCTCAGCGTGCCACTGTGTTTGGAGACTATACACACATGCACTTGCTACCCTTCTTAGAAAGCCAGATGACCAACAAGACCACCAGAATAGATGCTGTCTGGGACACATATCAGAATACAAGTATCAAATCACAAACTCATGCAAAACGGGGTAAATGTGAAGGGTGATGAACAAGAGTCTCTGCACAGATACCTATTCCAAAGGGAGCTGATTTCTCTAAGAGTCTGAAAACAAGAATGAACTGTTTCAGTTCCTCAGTGAGCAACTGGTGCAAAGGACCACTGACACAAAATATCATCTCTTCACCACGAAAGATGACTTTGTACTCAGTAACAGACCAACTGATGTACCAGCCTTGTCTCCCTGCTCTCAATAAGAAGCTGACACACGGACGATGCTGCACTTGCACCACACTGCTGAGCAAGGACACACTAGGACCTACCCCAGGACAGTGGACACTGATGTGGTGGTTCTTGCCATCTATCATTTCCATGAACTGAAATTGTCAGAGCTGTGGATCGGATTTGGGTCTGGAAAAACAGGACTTGCGTAGCTGGATTACCCTGCCCTCTCTCTCTCTCTCTCTCTCTCTCTGATTCCAAGCCAGTACAGTGCCACAAAATCAACCTGATGATTGTGAGTGAGAGTTACGAAAAAAGGTAGGAAAAGAACGAAGTGGTAAATTTTTAAAAATCTTCAGACTCAACTGACCACCCAGCGTGTAGGAGTTTGTGCTTTATATGTGACTGTTGATCGGACCTCAGTTGGTCGAGCATAGTTGTTTCCCTTGTGAACTGGTTTTAATGTCTTCCGGCTAGAGTTACGACCGAAAAACATAGAGGAGGGAAGGGAATAATGTAAGTTTGTGTTTTCTCCGAATTTTTCTGTTAACTTCTCGATGTGCAAAAAAAGAAAAGAAAAAAAGGTTTGAAACTATTCTTCTATCTTGTCTGTTAAGCGCCAATGAATGAGAAGCAAGCAGAAGTTGAAGTTCATGAAGTTGTGCTCTGCAGTTTTGCTGAACACATGCTGTGTTGAACTGGGAAGTTGTACAACTATGTTATAGTACATGCAGCTACTAGCATTAATCAGTCTTACATTAAAATAGAAGGCTTTGGCAGTCCTGCCTTGCACATTTGGTAGCGTTCAACATTTGTTAAAAGTCTGTAAACCAACTAATGTGTGACAGTGGGTGGTTGATGAAGCAGATACAGACAACTGAGACATGCCTCCAAGTGATCACTGCACACGGGATCAGTGAACTGAAAATAATCCAGCCAGTGGAAGTTGTTCATGGCTGTCACTGGAAAGGGGGTTGGGGTAGGAGGTCTTTTGTTTTCAAGTGGGCTGTCTGCACCGGAAAGTTCGATTGTTCAGCCGATTCATAGACGTTAAGCTCTGTTCACATCAGCCGTTCCAAGGGAAGTCACTCTTGTCAAGTTGTCACAAGCAGACGAATCCGCAACGTCACATCTCCCTGTCTTTACAATCAGACAAATTAACTTAGAAAAAAAAAAAATGAAATAACTAAATTGTTACAGGATTATATACCAACACCAGCGAAAACACAAGGTGAGTTCTTCTTCTTCTTCCTTAACAGCTGGTGCACTCAAAAATGAGTAGGTCACCAGCCCGCATGTTGAAAAAAAAAAAGAAGAATGCGACTCAGCCTGTTGGCCCCTGGAGCAAAATTTGGCAACAAGGGGTCGCCCATGATGCTTAACCCTAACAGTGTTCTGTATATCAATTTAACCTTTAAAGAAATGTAGTTAAAATCTAGGACGGGAAACTCGTCACACACCACACTTGAGAACTTGGCTTCTGCATACATATTATTTGCACTAGTTATGCAAACCTATACATTTTTAGAAACTAGAGATGTTGTAGAATCTAGTGAAATAACTGAAAATACTGTAGGTGGTACCTAATTGGTGACTGACCTCAAAATATAGCAGAGAAAATGTCTGAAAAAGTTACCAGAAAAGTAAGTCAAATGTTAGAAGAGACACAGTTTTTCTTCTGTGCTAACTAAACACTTCAGACTGGAGATAAAATGAAGACAAATATGTGCTGGAAGCATGGGAAAGATGATAATTCTCTTGACTTGAGCTATGTATAATGAATTGTGCCTCAAATGATGTACATATAATTCAGCATCTGGACAATCAAATTTCACTATGTAAGGAAATGGGGGGTTTGTGCAGGCTTGTCTTGAAGCAAGATAGGTAAAACTATATGTTTTTGTAAACTAGAGATAATGAGGAATCCGAAAAAAAAAAAAATAATTGCAAGACTACCTTGATGGCAGCTGAAGATATTCTTCACAGTGTGATCCAGAACATTGGCGAAAAGGTAATCCAAAACATCAGTCACATTGTTTGAAACACCACAGTTCTCCTGCTTGAATGTCAAAACACTTGAAACTTGAGTTATAAATAAGAATAAGATCTGAATCACTAGCATATAAGGAAGGGGAAGGGCTATAGCTTTCATTGGAGATATGCCCACTCGTGACACGCCCACACTGTTTCCAAACTAAAAAAACTAACAAACAAACAAAAGCTATAATTGTTCTCTTCAAATCACCACTTCTATTCATCTCTAAAGTGCTTTCAAAACACTTATAATCACCCAGAAACGATCTTCTAGTTTGATCAGGCCAAAGCCTATCACTCCTGTAAGTAAGCATGTACCCTGCCCCCTTCATCCCCCCCTACCTTCATGTGGCAGAACAACAAATGTAAAATAACCAATAACTGCACGCAGCAAGTGTTCCATCGCTCGACAAACAAAATAATCAAAGTTTATCAACTCACCTGCTTCGCTTTTGTTACTACTGCTTTCGACAACTGATTCTTCACTCGTGTCACTTCCATGTAACTCCTGCTCAAAGTCAGTCGCTGATTCACTCATTATTTCAGTCAAAACAGATGAAAAACTTTGAGATAACTGACTGACAAGGCTTGCCAGTTCACAATGGATACTAGCAAGTCACGTGAACTGATCAACCCAGATGTTTAGCGATGGTGGTATAACGGTTCTCGTCTGAGCCATGATCGTGGCCCATCGCAGTTAGACAGTAAAGCCACGATCATGGCCTATTGCACTCAGTGGGCAAAAATGTTAAAAGCAATGGCCAGGTTAAGGCCTAGGTAACCATAAAATATATGGGGAAGTTAAAATAGAAAAGTCAATCAATATGCAGATGTCAAGATCGTCTTATCAATTTGATTTTTAAAAGAGACTGCATTTGTGTGGCAATCTTGATGGCACCCGGCAGTGAGTTCCACAGTCTTATAGAACTAGGATAAAACAAATGTAAATGGCTGTCAGTATTTGTTGCAGGTATGGCAAAAGATTGACCACCACTCCTGGTGCTACTTTTATTAAATACTAGTTGTTCCATTGGGGTATCAATTAGTTTAGCTCTGCCTTTGAAGAAGGTATTAAGTTTAATAAAGGTTCTTCTCTCTTCTAAGGGTTTCCATTCTGATTCCTCGTGTTCTTCCTAGTATTCCCTTTGTCTCTGATATGGTTCCCTGTTACGAACCATGCTGCTCTCTTCTGAATCTTTTCGAGGTTATCAATGTCCTTTAGATGGTAAGGATCCCAGAGACTGAGCAACCATATTCCATTACTGGTCTAACCAATTGCTTCAACACGCATTGAACACTTGTTTTTGATTCTTCTAAACGTAGTCTTTCAGGTAGGCAGATGTTTTCACACTGAGACCAAATCGAGTGTGTGTCTTGGTTCTAACTGCTGTGGTGGTGTTTGTTCAACAGTATTCTCTTGATCAAGAAGAGAGTTCCTGTCCGTTCCTGGTCATTTTGGCAGTCGTCTTGCGCCCCAGCTGGTTCTGGAATTCCTTGACTGTTTCTTGAAGTTGAATTTGCTGTTTCTCTGTTCATTGTAGCATCCGCTCCTGAGAGTAAGCTGTCTGTAAGATCTGTTGATTCTCTGTCTTGACTGTTCCCCATCATCTGCTGCATCATTTGATCCGCTCTTTCTGTTTGATGGAGACAAATCAGTCGTTCTGTTGGTGGGATAGAATGTGACTGTTCTTTTGTTGCCTTGTGGTGGCTGAAATTAGTGAAAATGAAATACTGGCTGGTAGTTGTCACTTGTTTCTCAGATGTCACGTTGATTTTGCCGGAATCTGCACCCATCTTCAGTTTGTATGTTGTATGACCTTATGTCCACTTGCCTTTCATTCAACCTGAGCTTTTACCCGTCTTTTGGAGCCAGCGTACAGATTGTCCAGGTTTCAGCTCAGCCAGTTCTACAGTTCCACGGTTGTAGTATCTTGCCTGTTTCATCTTGCTAGCTTGAAGTCCATCTGTGGACTGTGTGCTTCACGGAAGGCTTCAACATGGATCTGGTTGTAGGCAGCTGTGTTCTTGTTCTTCTTGAGAACAGTCTCTGTGCAGGTGAACTTCCCAGGATTTCTGATGGAGTATTTCACAGTTCCAACAAGGCCAAATATCCATCCTTACCACTTTGGTGACATTTCTAGATCATGTTCTTCATAATTTTGACTGCATTTTCAGCTTTCCCATTTGACTGTGGATGATGGGGCGAACTTGTCACATACACCACCTTCAAATCCATGAATCTGAGAACACTTCTCAATTTCCTTAGAGTTGAACGGGTGGTCCATTATCAGTGGTCAGTCTCTCAGGGATTTCATGTCTTGCAAAGTTTGCTTTCACCTTCTTGATGACTTCATCACTGTCTTTGGCAGTAAGAAAATCAAATTCAGAGAAGTCGGAAGTCTGTAAACCAACTAATGTGTGACAGTGGGTGGCTGATATAATATGAATCAGATACAGACATGCCTCCAAGTGATCACTGCACACGGGGTCAATGAACTGAAAATAATCCAGCCACTGGAAGTTGTGCATGGCTGTCATTGGAGAGGGGGTTGGGGTCGGAGGTCTTTCGTTTTCAAGTAGGCTGTCTGCACTGGAAGGTTTGATTATTCAGCCGATTCATAGATGTTAGGCTTTGTTTACATCAGTCATGCCAAGGGAAGTCACTCTTGTCAAGTTGCCGTCACAAGCAGACAAAGCCTAAATATGTCACTTTCTTCTCATCTTTCTTTTTAGTGTCCACAATCATCATGTTGATTATTCTGACACTTTTGTGTGTATGATAATTTTTATATCCCGCCGTTAAGGCAGCCATACTCCAACTTCGGGGAAGGTGCATGCTATGTGTAACATGTCATCCATACCAACAGCCAAACTGGCCCTCTCTTCTGAAAGTTGATGTTGGGATTTTACATGTGTGCAAGATGTTGTATGTGTATTCACACACGGAACCTCAGTTTATAGTCTCATTTGAAGGACTGTGTGTGGGGAATGGAGTCAGAACCAATGTTGACTCCGAGGGAAAAATCCCCTGTACCGAAATGGCCTGGCGGAAATGCGAACCCGCAACCCCAAGATAACAAGTCCGTTGCACTGCCAACTGAGCTATTCCAGTCACAGGTGGAGGGTCAATTAAATCCTTCATTATTTCTTCCATTTCAGTTATTTTGAATAATTTTTTTTAGCAAAGAGTGCCTTCATCTTGTCACAGTCAATTTCATTGTTGCTTCTATGACTAGAATCAAGAGACTGCATCAGTGCATGCATGTGATTCACAAAATAGTAATTAGTAATAAATACATATATTTTTTTTTTCTTCAATGATTGATTGAAAGTCTAAGCCAGCTTTTATTGAAGTTGAAGGTAAGTACATGACAAAATCAGTCCTGTGTAACCAGATTTTACTAGAATGCAACTACACCTATCGATAGCAAGAACAACATTGGTGGAGGGCAATGTTCGTACAACAGATTAACAGAAGAAAAGGGTGAAAAGAGTAAATTCCAAGTTCAAGTGTGTGCATGCTTGTCAAGTGTGTGCATGCTTGTCAAGTGTGTGCATGCTTGAGAGAAAGAGAGAGAGAGGGGAATAGATCATATGTTCTATACATGTGTGTGTGTGTGTGTGTAAAAAAAAAAAAAATCTGCTGAAGAAGGTGTCATTTGTGTACAAAAGTATAACTGTGTCTACAGACTGTGTGACACCATGGCATTCCCTGATCATCTGGTGATGTCAGAGGTGAAGATTGAAATTGATGTCGCTGAAGATCCAGAACCACCGTCAGGTCAGTGCTGCTATTTCCTTCCTGTGGATCATGTGGAAGTTTCCTGTACGCATTGTGTAATTAATGACAGGATATCAGAGCACACAATGCAGAAGATTACCAGGTATTTACCTGCAGCCCAAACCCACCTCTTCAGCATCTCTGGCGTGACTCCAGATCCTAGAGGAAAAGACAAATGGTAAATAACAAGCAATTCACACATTTTCCATGTCTGCCATCCCAAATTTGAATTTATCATTGTCGTCCATTACCCTGTATATCCATCTCCACCATACTCACTGTTGAATAAAGCTGCTGTTGGTAAGTATTAGATGTGTTTCAAAATTAGTTGTTTTTTTTTTTTTTTTTTTTTTTTTTGTATGGACATGATACTGTCAGCAGAATGTGGTTTCTCCAGCTTCACATTCTATGTCTGATTTCAGCCAGCTTCAGGGTTTGGTGGTGTTAGCTATTTTCTTGATTGTACATTGTGTTTACTTTGCAGATTTAGTAGTGTTCTGACTTCTATGTGTTCCTGCTTGTACATTGTAGGTTGGTTGTCGACCAAGTCTGTCTTCAGAGTTTTGTGGTGGTGTTAAATATTTTTGTGATTGTACATTGTATATTCAGTTATGTCTTATAACTTGAGGTTAATCCAAATTTGACAGGATGCTTGTCGGTGTGTGCTGCAAGAGGTGGAATACAGTGTACTCAATTCCCATGTAGGGAGCTTGGAACATTGCATCCATGCAGAAATGTACTGCCTGAGTTCCCTTTATTCAGATCAGAAGCACAAGTCATGTAGACATCACACACTTCAGCCACCAGCTGGAATCAGCAATGATTTGGCAAATTTTGGTACAGAGTTCTGTTAATTCAGAGTGAACATGAATTTGATAGGATAGTTGATCAGCTGGTGCAAATTGCAAGCCAAAGTTTTGTAGGCAGCAGATACAGCAGTCTCTGTGTGCCTTTCACACAAATGGCAGATTACTTTATATTACTATTGTACTATTGAGGAAGTCGGTAGTCATGGAGATGTTTTGTCATGACTTTTTTGTGTGTATGTGATGAAACAATGTCATTTGGGGAAAGACTTTGGTCAAGTGGTCAACTCTTGTCACTTAGTTTGTGGTTTTGAAGTTTGTATCGAAGCTGCAGTGATTTGTTTTTGAAATTGTAGACCAATAACTGAATAAGATAAAGATTTGCAAACACTGAAAAAAGATCAAGATCTTAGTGTTTGACAGACCATCAGATTTGGAAATTTGAGAAAATGTCTGCAGTTGTTTGCAGTGCATGTAATAAACCAACATGATTCAGTTGAGTTCTGAATCACAGAAGAGGTGCAAAAATTGATAATTTCACAAAATGATTGTTGAACAGCTGTATTGATTGCCTTTGTAAGTTTGTTAAAAAGAGGCAAACACACTTTAGATATTTGCTTAATTCCAGATACTGTATTGTGATTGTTGAACAGCTGTAATGATTGCCTTTCAAAGTTTGTTAAAAAGAGTTTTAAAAAAATACTGTATTTTTATTATTAGTATTTGCTTTGATATTTATTTAGAATATGGGGGGGGAAAAAAAGAAAAAGGAAAGAAAAGCAACTAAGCCACTGACTGAGAATAGAGTTTAGCACTACTTTGTTTTTATTTTGCCTTGAAATATTCTGTAACAAGAAACCATACTTCATGACTTTTAGATGTGTTTGAAATGTTTATTTTTGTATGTCTGTTAAGTTTTTGTAGGCTTGTTCAGTTGAAATATACTTGATTCATATTTAAAACAAAAAAAAACACACACACACACAAAATCTGTCATTCCATGCCAGGTGTGTGTTTCAGTCTGGGTTTTAAAACATTCAATGGAAACAAAATGGTTTGCATGTCAGAATGTGTTCATCATAAATAACATGCATTTTGTATTTTTTTACGCAGAAAACAGTAAATGTGTGTTTGGAAACATTACCTTTAAACCGTTAGCATCTTTTTTTTTCAGGTGACACTATTTTCTTTATTTTGAACTGATGATCATATTGCTTTTATGATTTTGCAGGATTTTTTTTTTAAATTCTAATTATCTAAAGTACATAATAATTCATAGTAGAGCAACACACACACGCACACACACACACACACACACACACACACACACACACACACATACACACACACACACACAAACACAGTCACACACACACACTCACATATATACATCCTCATACCTTTGTTAATTCAGTCTTGTTATCTGTGGCAATCTGTGCAATTACTACACACACATGCACTCACTCACTCTCACATACATACGTTATCTGTGGCAGTCTGTGCAATTACCACACACACACATACGCACATACACACATACACACGCACGCACGCACGCACGCGTGCACACACAAACACACACACACTGACTGACTGACTGACCTGAAACCAATTTATTGTCAGATTAACTCAAGGTTGTACTGACATTTAAGAAAGCATCATGACAGAATATCAACGTTTTTTCAAAGCAAAGAAGCATAATTAACACACAAAAAAAGGCACATGCACACATACACACGCGCGCGCGCACATGCGCTTGCGTACTTGCGCACATACACACACACACACATACGCGCGCGCATGCGAACGCACAAACACATACATAAATACACAAATAACACACGCGCACACACACACACACACACACACACACACACACACACACACACACACGCCCTCACATCTTTTAACTCAAACCTGTTATCTGTGGCAAGCTCTGCCTATTGTTCTTACTGTGCCAAATTACTGATAAACGTTGAGGTTAGAGTGGTTAACCTGACAGTTTGCTTGGTGGTTATGACGAGGTAAGGGTCATAGAGATGGATAGTATCAGTGTGTTTGCGTGTGGAGGAAGTGGAGGGGAATTGGGAGTGAGAAGGGGTGGGGAGCAACAGACCTCCATGTAAGTGTGTTTTGTGTCTGAGTTCACATATGCAAGGTTTGGCCTTTGTCATTATGAAGTGCTTTCAGACATCAGAATTAAAAGCACTCAAGAGATATTCATACTGTATTACCTGATTTATCATTATCATTTTCATTGTAATTATTGTCATTATTATTATCATCATCATCGTCGTCATTGTCATCATTATTGGTATTGTTGTTTTTGTTGTTATGAGTTTGGTGGTTTCTTTGGTGTGTTGTTTTTTTTTTTTGTTTGTTTGTTTGTTTGTTTTCGGGGTCATCTTCCACTTTTTATGAAACTATTTTTGGCACAATGACACATTCAAGTTTGGGGTTGGCACCACTCTCTGTGATGTTCATGAATAGGATTTAGGTGTTCTACAAGGGAACATCCTGAGTTTTGCCTCTTTAGCATAAAAATCAACAACACTGTTAATTCAGTTCAGCAGGATTCCGACTGCTCATTGTTTGTAGATGATTTTGCCCTCTGTGCAACTGGAAGCTTGTACCCACGTGTTCAGCACAGGCTCCAGCTTTTTGAGGATGAAATACAAGGCTTCGGCTCTGTCTTGCAGCATTTCACATCACCCCCAGTGTACAGCCTGCAGAGGCAGGTGAACCCTCATTATCCAACCGCTGGCTGAAACTATCCTTCAACTACAATCTCAGATTGTTCTCAGGAAAACCCTGCTTATGACTGTTTTTAATCCTCAGTTTCAAAGCAGATTTGAAGACAATCCCATTTGTATTCCTCTGTTTGGACTTCATATGCAGCCTCATGAGAAGAATACATGTCTTGATCTAGAAGTTGTGTCTGACTTGTGTTAATTTCCACATAAGCCTCCATGGACCTTCTTCACACCAGAAATCCGCTTTGATCTTGCGTCTGTTTGCTAAGAAGCCACCAGTCCTCAGGCATACAGGGCATTGTTTGCTGATCTCTGTACAAAATTTCCATCCTTTTAGGAAATACTTTTGGATGGTTTTAAGTCCGAAGATGGAATGGCTTGTGGAACATATTGCCCAAGTGTTCTTCCTCAAATATGATTAAAGCATATTCCACCAGATTGTTCAGTTTACCCTGCTAAATGTATAGCTTTGGTTCTAGCACTGAAGATAATCTCTCATTCTAGAAAGAAGGATTTTTCTGAAATTTTCAGATTTGCTGTCAGCTTTGGAGAACATGGCCATAACCTCCATCATCCTGAACTTTTTTTTTTTTTCAACTTTTCACCTCTTTGAAAGCAGAAGGTCATAATTGGTTTCTTGCTTGGTTCCTGATCATGTTGGCATTTGGGCAAATGAAAGGGCTGATCATTTGGCCAGGAATGCCATAACAAAGAAATTGTCTAACGTAGGTATCCCCTACTCAGATTTGAAACCAGAAGTTAATGATTATGTCAGAGACCTGGCAAGAGGACTGGAATACACAGGTGGATAACAAATGTTCCCAGATCCAACCAAACCTAAGAGTTCCCCTCGTGTTCCTGTGGTGGTCGCAAAGAAGAAACAGTTTCATGCCAGGTGCACACTGGCCATTCATTTTTAACTCATTTGCATCATTTACAGAGTGAAGAAGCTCCACGTTGCATCCTATATGATGAATGTCTCAGCAAGAGACAATTTCTAATTGAATGTAGGAAGCTACATGATGTCAGACACAAACACTTAATGGCAAGCTCATTGAAGACCTTGTTCCAGGATGTTGCCCCAGATTTACTTTTTGACTTTTGTGATAAAAATCAATGTTTTAAAGAAAATTTGATTTTAACTTGAGTATGGCAGACTTTTTTTCGCTGGTCATTTGATGTACAGAAATAAAGTGTTGAATTTTAATTTTGCATTTTAATTCTGTCATTTTGTTCTGTTTTATATGGTGTTTCAGCCCTTTTTGGCTGGCAGGGCTTGAAGCAATATGATTTGGTGGTTTCTTTGTCTTTTACACAATATTGGTATTACAGGTGCCCTGATACATCCATATTTTTTTTTGGGGGGGGGTTTCTTGGTTTTCTCTTTGTTTAAAATGTCACGTGTAAAGTTTGGCCTTTGGTTGTTTGGGACAAGGGTGTTTAATGATTATAGTGATTATGATTTTGGATTCAGGAATAGTATAGTTTTATTGTCATTATCACTGACAGTCAATTCTCTGTCTGTTTCAGACTCCATCTATGACTGGTCGGAAATGAATCCTGAGATCACAGCCAAAACACTTCATGAAACAACCTGTCAGAGTCTCCCTCAGAGTCCATCAGCTACCCTCACCAAGTCTGAAGCAGACGGACAGACAGATCATGGTCAAGGTATTAAAGCTGAACCAGTTGATCCTGATGTGCAGAGGGACCTCCTTCACCAGTTCCAGATAGCAGACTACCAGGAAAGGAAGGCAGACATCAGTCTTCAATCTTGCATTTGTGTGCACAGCTCCTCTGTATCAGCGGATTCCTGGATTGCAGAGAATTTTAAACACCATGAAATCAAACCTTGCAATGAAGCATCAAGTGTGAAAGATCGGAGTACCACTGTTTTTACTCGGTCATGCTGTACTACTGATACCACCATAACTGACGTTAAGATTGAAGCTGTTACAGGCATTAAGTCTGAACCAGCCACAGCTAACATTGACAGTGATGTCATCAAGACTGAACCAGTGACATCATACACCAGCTGTGATGTCATTAAGACTGAACCAGTGATATCAAACATCAGCAGTGATGTCATGAAGACTGAACCAGTCACATCAAACATCAGCAGTGATGTCATCCAGACTGAACCAGTCGCATCAAACATCAGCATTGATGTTATCGAGACTGAATCAGTCACATCAAACATCAGCAGTGATGTCATGAAGACTGAACCAGACACATCTAACATCAACTGTGATGTCATCAAGACTGAACCGGTCTCATCAAACATCAGCAGTGATGTCATCAAGAATGATGCTGTCACAACAAACCTCATAAGTGATGTATGGACAGATGCACCGACAGACGTCGTGGTGATGGTGACAAGTGATACCGTCACATCTGAATCCATGACAAGGACAGATGAGGACAGGAGCAGACAAGCACCTGATGGACAGGTTTGTAAAACTACAGTCTCCATTTCAGTAGAACTTATTTTGCACTGGTTTATTATGAAAATTTAATTTGGTCAAGTTGATTTTTAGTCTTGATCGAGCTTCCATCAATTTAAGTGCCCCAAACAAAAACAAAATATGAAAATAAAAACAAGAAAAAGCAGTGCCCCCCTCACCCCCTTGCTGCTTCCTAACCTCTTTCCCTCTCCCTTCCCCCTACCATCCCCTTCCCTTTTCCAAATGCTGTCAGTTTCAAATTTGCATCTGAGGTGAGTTTTCTGTCTCTTAACAGAAGTAATTAGTGCATCTCCACCATCTTTAGTCTTTGTGTAGGGGCCTTTTCCTGAAAGTGAAATTCTGTGAGGTGCTGTGACAGTATAGGAATCATGGCTTTCTTTAATAAAGAAGATGATGTGGTCACAGCCATGGAGGACTAAATCAGTAACAAATGGTGATGGCAATGGCTGAATGAAGGTGATGGTGGTGAATATCCTGTTTGCCCCAAAGTGAGTGTGGCTGGAACCTACGCTTGGACTGTTCATTCAAAAACAATCACCTGTACAGTGATTGAAACCAAAAAGAAACTCTGAAGCCATCTTGATTAGCCAGAGATGATTAAAAAAGAAAATGATAGATGGATTGAAAGTTCCATACCTTTTTTCAAAGATTTTTTTTTTTCTCAGTTTATATGAGTTGAAAAAAAATGGGGAACTAGGGCAGTGTGTGTGTGTGTGTGTGTGTGTGTGTGTGTGTGTGTGTGTGTGAGTGTGTGTGTGTGTGTGTGCGGTGTGTGTGTGTGTGTGTGTGTGTGGTGGTGTTGTTGTTGTTGTTGTTGTTGTTGTTGTACTCTGGCTAAAAGACTCCAGGGATCATCCGAACAAACAAAGTACTTGAACACTATGGTACAGATGCATCAGTTGAGGATAAGAACATTACGTGTGTGACCGTTTTTGATTACCCCACCACGTGGACAGCCACACTCCAACTTCGGGGGATTTTGGAGACTGATAATATTATGCTAGGAGCTTGTCACAGCTGAAGACAATCCCTGCATAATTATGCAGAGCATAATAACATTTTGATGTAGCCTTGGTGTCCTAGCATATGTCAGTTGGCCTGACATAGCCTTAAGCCAAGGCACGCATGTGTGTGTGTGTGTGTGTGCGTGTGTGTGTGTGTGTGTGTGTGTGCGTGCGTGCGTGCGTGCGTGCGTGCGTGCGTGCGTGTGTGAAGGCATGAGGGAAGGAGCATAACTTTGATGTAGATTATGATATCTGTGTGACTTTCTTTATACAGTAACTGAGTGCAGCAACAGTATTCTGGATCCTATAAAAATTGACGAAATACTATAAAACTATTACAATGTAAAAGTTTGTTTTTGATCATAATATTGCAAAAATCCTTCCTCTCTCACCCCCAACCTCAAAATCTTCTTCCCTTCCATTTTGCATGACAAGATCACAGGAATATTTGTCGCTGTGTCTGTAGATTAGACACTTTGGTCCTTAACTTTCCTGAGCTCATCAAATAAGCTAAATACTTTTCTATGCGTGATGCCTGTGGTGAATATTAATTTTGTTCATTTGACTGTAAAGTTGGTCCAGTTGGCCTGGGGAAAGTATGCTACAGGTAAGTTTTTTTTTTTTCCTGTGCAGGAAAAGTGACCAAAACAGGTTTCAGAATCAAGGAATTCAGTTCCTGCTGAGGGTGGGGGAAGAGAGAGGGGGAAAAGGGGAGCTCCCCTCTATGCCTCCTCTCTTCCTTCCTCCTCCATTCCCTCTTCTTCCCATCCCCCACCCTTCCCAACCCCCCTTTCCCTTCCTTCACCCGAACCTTCTGTAGTCCGCTGGGTTTTGAATATTATTACTGGCTTTGAGAGCTGAACCCAGCAGCTCATTGAACCCATTTGTCAGTTTTACTGATATTCTTGAAGCTTTGATCCATTCACATCAGTGCAGTGAAAGATAGCGGCTTGCTTTCTTTTCATTTTCTTTGTGTGTTGCTCTGTCGATTTTTGATAAGACTGCCTGATAAAAGGATAGGAGTGATGTTTATGATCTGGTCAATACGTGGCTGGTAGTGATGTAATATGATTATGATGCTGATAATGAAGTAATATTTCTGTTTGTACAGGAAGATGACAAACCTCTGTCTTCCACTTGTCAAGCATCAGGGTCAGCTCAGAAACCAGTGGTTTAGGGTGTGTGTTCAGTACAACTGTGACATCAGTAGGAAAGGTGAATGCAAACCTAAGAATGAAAAAACTGTTCACTTGTGATGTGTGCAGTAGATCTTTTAACAGGCTTGTATCTGAAGACACACAGGATGATCCACACAGGTCAAAAACCATTTTCATGTAATGTATGCAATAAGACTTTTTTATGGGCATATTATTTGAAGAAACACAAATTGCTCCATACTGGTGAGAAATTTTCATGTGATGTTGTAGTAGACTTTTACTTGGGCATGTAACCTGAAGACACACAAGATGATCCATACTGATCAGAATTTTCGTGTGATTTGTGCAATAAGACTTTTACACAGGCAGGCAATCTGAAGAGACACAAGATGATCCATACTGGTCAGAAATATTCATGTGATGAGTGCAGTAAGACTTTTACACAGGCAGATAATCTGAAAAAACACAAAATGATCCATACTGGTCAGAAATTATTTTCATGTGATGTGTGCAGTAAGACTTTCATATGGGCAGAGAATCTGAAGAAACACAAGGCGATCCATACTGATCAGAAATTTTCATGTGATGTGTGCAGTAAGACTTTTAGACAGGCAGAAAAGCTGAAGAAACACAAAATGATCCATACCGGTCAGAAATCATTTTCATGTGATGTGTGCAGAAAAGACTTTTACACAAGCAGGTAACCTGAAGACACACAAGATGATCCATACTGGTCAGAAACCATTTTCGTGTGATGTGTGCGGTAAGACTTTTACAAAGTCGTGTAATCTGAAGAGACACAAGATGATCCATACAGGTCAGAAATCATTTGCATGTGATGTGTGCAGTAAGACTTTTACATGGGCAAGTTCCCTGAATACACACAAGATGATCCATACCAATCGGAAACCATTTTCATATGATGTGTGCAGTAAGACTTTTTCACAGGCAGATATTTTGATGAGACACAAGGTTATCAATACAAATCAGAAAATCTTTTCATGTGATGTGTGCAGTAAGAGTTTTACATCAGCAAGTAATCTGAAGACACACAAGATCATCCATACTGGTCAGAAATTATTTTCATGTGATGTGTGCAAAAAGGCATTTACATTGGCTTATAATCTGAAGAAACACAAGATGATCCATACAGGGTCGGAAATTATTTTCATGCGATGTGTGCAGCAAGAGTTTTACACGGGCAGATACTCTGAATACACACAAAATGATCCATAGTGGCCAGAAATTATTTTCATGTGATGTGTGCAGTAAGAGTTTTTACACGGGCAGATACACTGAACACGCACAAGATGATCCATACTGGTGAGAAATTATTTTCGTGTGATGTGTGCTGTAAGAGTTTTACACGGGCAGATACTCTGAATGCACACAAGATGATTCATACTGGTGAGAAATTATTTTCATGTGATGTGTGCAGTAAGAGTTTTACACGGGCAGGTAATCTGAAGACACACAAGATGATCCATACTGGTGAGAAATTATTTTCGTGTGATGTGTGCAGTAAGACTTTTACATGGGCAAGTAGTCTGAAAGCACACAAGATGATCCACGCATGTCCGAAACCATTTTGCATGAGATGTGTGCTGCAAGTCTTTTATGCGGGCAAGTTACCTGAAAAAATATGAGATGATCTGGTGAGAAATTATTTTTATGTGATGTGTGCTGTAAGAATTTTAGAGAGGCAAGTCACCTGAAGAAACATAAAATGATCCATGCTCGTGATAAATTATTTTCATGTGATGTGTGCTGTAAGCATTTTAGAGGGAAGTCACCTGAAGAAAAACACAAAATGATCCATACTGGTGACAAATTATTTTCATGTGATGTGTGCAGTAAGACTTTTACACTGGCAGATACTCTGAAGAGAATTCACAGTATGATTCAAGCTGGTCAGAAATCGTTTGCATGCAATGTGTGCAGTAAGAGTTTTACACTGGTAGGTAGCCTAATGCTGATGTACTGGTCTGACTCGTACTGAAAGGAAAGTGTGTTGGTATGTGTGTGTTCAACACACACATGTAACAAAGACATAAAATAGTAAAAATCCAAGTGACCAATAGTTCTTCACAAACTTTACATATTTTGGATGTAATAATGTGAAAAGATTCCACTTCCATTAATACAACTTTAATATTCACAATGTCTTTTGGGCTGGCTGTGACCCAAAGATAATGAAATCATGATATCTTTTGATTTCTTGAGAATTTTCTGTTTAAATTTTGGGTTATACTAAACCTTAAATGCTATGTGTCAAATGATTTTGAGGTGTATACATCTAAGTTTAAAGAAATAAACAGTTGCATCATTTTGAACCATACTCTTTTTATGATATGGCTGTGGAAAACTCATACTTAAAAATGCGAGAATTGAATACAGTGGCAATTGTGTGTGAGTCATAGGCAACCAGCACTCTTGATTAGATTATAAACTCTTTTGGAAATTTTTTTTTTGTGTGTCTGATTCCCGCTCCCCATCCACAGACAGCCGGGGTCATCCTGTTGCCATCTCAGCACTGGCATTCGGCTGGGAGAGTTAGTGTCAAGTTTTCATGAGGCAGTCCACCAGAGGACACACAGCTCTGGTGCTGAGTCACTTTGTTGGTGTTCACTGGTGCCTGTTCTGTTCCAATGTATGCAGGACACCACATACTAAGTCCCTAACTAACGACAAAAATCCCTGTGACACGGAGCCAGTGTTGTAGATCATCACTTTCTGGAGGGTGCCAGCATGTTCATCCATTGAAGGTCCCCATGAACTTGCCAATACCAGCAACCTTGACACAAACTTACCCAATGTGTAGACATGGAGAGGAAATCACAACTGAGGTTGTCATGTGTTATGGATGCATTGGTGCATGTGTCTGTTTGTCTGACTCACAGAAATTCGGATGCGTTTACGATTTATAATTCACACACCCCCACAGACGAAACATCAACAGCCAGGCAACAAGTCAAATGTTGTTGTTTTTTTTTATGCTGCCCAAGCCATCAACACAAATACACAAACTCAGCAATATATAACAATGCCAGTGCAGTAGAATAACTTGCGCTGTAATCCTAAGCATACAATTCGTTAGATATATCTATATACAATTATTATTATTTCTTTTGGCCACATCCAGCCCAACAAGACGGTTCTCAGACATCGCAAGTGTCTTGTGAAGAATGTTACAGATGAACTTCTCTCCTGGGACTCACACAGTCAGGGGGAGCAGCTCGCAGAGTCCACACAAAACCAAAGTGACGGCTCTGTCCACAAAAGGAGCGACAGCTCCAACACAAGAGCTGTGGCTCAAACACAAAATAAGGCGTTGGTTCTAACACCACAAAGTGACAGCCATGGTACAGCAGAAGCGACGGACGGATCTGGTACGACTGGCCCAACAGGTCGTTGGTTCAAATACCTCAAGAGAGCAGCGGCTCTGGCTCAGTAGCAGCGGCGGCTCGGGCACAACTGGCACGTCGGGTTACTGTCGACTCCCACGTCAACCCTCTCCACACCCCAGCGGGTGGAGACAAGGGGTAGATCTCAGCTACGCCCCAGACCCAGGCGCAGTGGCAGGTCGGGTTACTGTTGACTCCCACATCGACCCTCTCCACACCCTCAGCAAGGTGGAGACAAGGGGTAGATCTCGGCTACGCCCCAGACCCGAGCGCAGTGGCAGGTTGGGTTACTGTTTGACTCCCACGTCAACCTCTCCACACCCCAGCAGGGTGGAGACAAGGGGTAGATCTTGGCTACGCTCAGACCCTCTAGCAGTGGCAGCCAGTTCCAGGTCACACCAGGACAACGACTCTACCAGGGGGAACTGATAACTACCTTGATTATCTAGCCTACTACACATGGCTATTATTCATCATGGGTTATTAATCATATTCATGCTTTATATTTCACCAGAACATGGGGACAAAAATACCAACCACGAAATCTAAAACGTTCAATACAATATCACAATAGAACATTCTTTTCCGGAATCATGTTCTGCACACTGGGGGGAAAGGATTTCCACATAGACCTTTTGGAAATCATGTTTTTACAAATTGGGGAGAAAGGATTTCCACATAGACCCTTTTTACTATAAACCAAGAATATAATCATAGCATATAAGAAGTGATTTGCTTTCGTCTCTTTCATCAAGATAAGAATGTTTTAATCATTTCATGTCTGTTCCATCACAACAAGAATGCTTTTATCTTTTCACATATCACTCCATCTCAGAGAAGGATTTGCCCATATAAAATAATTCATTAGTAATAGTAACAGCCATTAAAACACTTATCAAGGGACGATTTCCGCACACTCTGTTTATCAACAAATAGACATTCATTATTCATATCAAGGAGGATGTTTTAAATACATATCACAGCCATTAATACATGACAGTTTCCATCGCTCACTTCCAGAGCTTACTATCAATAACATCATTACAATACATTAGAATAAACAAAACTTTTTTTCATCATAAAGCCGTGAACCAGTTAAACCACCTCCTTTTCCAGTCATTCATCAGCAACATATTTTTTTCCCCCTTCTATTCATACTTTCTTAAAACAGTTTCCTCCTATTACTCTATCAAGTCACAAGATATACTAAAAAAAAAAAAACAAATTTTTTTTTTTTACTAAAAACCTTTACCAGGCGCTGAGAAGGTTACAGTCACCTATAGGAGGGGAGAACGATTTCAGTGGCGATTTCAGAATTGCTAATAATGAAATACCTGACTGCCACAGCAACTCGTTCAGGAGTCCCTCTTCAGCCACTGGGAAGTTTCACTGCCGGAACAGCTGTAGAGACTGCCTGATTGTTTCAGCTCACCTGACTTATACAGAGCGCAGGTGAGCAGCAGTCAGGTCATCTAACCAACCAGTTTTCGGGTGAACATGTTCCGTCCAACGCGGATGTAAAACATTTGTGACAGGACAAAAAACAGTCCCTCACATCATGAGAGTGGGACATGAAGGGCAACGGAATTTTAGACTATTTTAAATGCTGGTTGATCAGAATGAAGATGATGTTGGTTCAGCTCCATTCTGGTCTGAGACTGCATGGCAGGACTGAGCTCTATGCTTACTTTCATAATGTATCATCGCATCAACCAGGCCCGAGAAATACAGGCACCTGCTAAGTTGGTTAGGAAATTTGAACAACACTCACAGTGATGCATCTATTAAACCTATGGAACTTGACTGTGCCGTTCCAAGTCCTCCCAGCTGAACCTATAGCAAACTCAGCTGTGGGCAGGAGCCAATCATGAGGCGAAAAATCCCACAAATATATATGGCTCTGAGGGGAAGCGAACCCACGACCTCCCAGCCAGGAATCTATGCTGTTAACCATAGCGCTAGGTCAGCTAGTAGGAGAGCAAGTCTTGTACAATCTGCATCATCTGAAGAGGAATGAATACAGTTAGAACGCATAGTAGGTCAGCTGGTAGGAGAGCAAGTCTTTTACAATCTGCATCATCTGAAGAGGAGGAATAAACACAGTAAGAGCACATAGTAGTGTAAAGCCTCCATAAACTGTCAGTTATGGGTGAATGGCATTGTTGGAAGTGGGCAGTCACGATACACAGTCAAGACTGAAACATTAAACATTAGTCATTTCCTGTTTACACCTGAATTAAATTTTTTAAAGGTGCATAGGGCCATTGCACCAGATTTGATGAATCTGCATAGAGAGAGAGAGAGAGAGACAGTGCGTGCGTGTGTGTGTGTGTGTGTGTGTGTGTGTGTGTGCGTGAGTGCATGTGTGTGTGTGTGTGTGTGTGAGAGAGAGAGAGAGAGTGTGTAAAAGCAAGATTAACTCTTACACTGGTTATTTAACAATGTACTATGAAGTATGCTGTCTGGTGAATTTCCAGAAGTGAAGTTTGAAAAGAATAGTTACGTTTGAATAATATGCATAACTTTTCAACGGTTAGTATTTGAATATGACATGCAGGATAAAAATTGTTAGTAATTTAATACCCCTTTCCTCCACCCATTCCCCCCTGCCCCCTCCTCTTCCTTAATTGCCTTTTCTGAATTTTGTGTGTGTGTGTATCGCTTATTTTAATTAATTTGTTTTCATTTGTGTATGTATATATATGTATGTGTGTGTGTGTGTGTGTGTGTGTGTGTGTTTGATTACTACAATATTTCAAATTGAGTAGACTCAGTATCAGTAATATGTTTTGAGTTCTGATAATATGTGAATGTGTGTTCTGTAAGCCATGAATATGTTTCTGTACAGTCAGTTATATAATAAGGAATGACATGAAAGTTTCTGTATATGAATATTGGTTTGCATTGTGTTATTTCAATTTGCAAAGATTGCACCAGTTCCAGTGACCCAGTCAAACTAAAGACAGACATGGGATAGATGCGTACTTTTTTTTATGAATGCTTTGTAATGCCTTCTGCACTTTTTTGTTGTCAGATCAGATGCTTTTCATTTTGTATTACTGAGGCTGAATTGGCACATAAAAAGCTCTGCACATAATTCAGGGTGTTAGTGTGAAGTGCTGTCTGCTCATCTGTCTCTGTTGACATGCCTGTCACTGTGCCAGTGTTATTGGTGGATGAATTGCATGATGGTCTGAGTATGTCCATACAGAGTGAGAGAGAGAGAGAAAATAGAGAGAGAGAGAGAGTGTGTGTGTGTGTGTGTGTGTGTGTGTGTGTGTGTGTGCAGGCTTCTGTTTCCATGTTCAGATCAGGCATTAAACTCTACTGCCCTCGGCAGAAAATGCCCAGATTTTTTTTTTTCTTTTAAGTGGTCTCGGCTGAACACAAAAACATCTGATGGACAAAAAAAAATGCACCCTTAGAAAGACAAGAAAACGTGGTTGCACAATAGTACTGTGGGAACAAGAGGCTGTGCTGTGGTCCACCCCCTCCCCTCTCCCTCTTCTCTCTGATTTTCAAACATGTGGAAGCTGCTGAACTTCCCCACTCCCCTTCCCCATCTCCTACTTTTACAAAATTCCTGCCTTTCATGCTTTGCTTTAATTTCATGGCTGTAGATGTTTGCTGTTCTTGAAGCACAGCATTCTGCAACATGCAGTCTGTCTCCGCCTTTGATCTTGTGTGTTCGCACCCTCTCACCCCTCCCTCCCCTCTTTACTTTCTGTGTCCACTCCGCTTCACCGGGGTGTAGCCTGGTGTGAAACGCATGGGACACGTGCCTTCCGTGTTTCACACTTTTTCACTGCATCTCGTAGTTCCCGTAGCTCTCATAGCTCACACAGGTGAGCTGGTCGCCATTTTTTTAGAAGAAAAAGTTATCAGAAGGGGCCCTGTCAGCCGTCGTAGGAGCACTCTCTCACATGTTCTCCAGTGTCTGTCCCACAGACGTGTTTCTCCTCCACTGGGCCCCGAGTCCTTCAATGAGACTGGAGGTGACGGAGCCATTATTTGTTCATCTTCATCACAAGTCGTTTGGTATATATTTTTTTCTGTTTCATTGCTTGAATGCTTTTATGTTGTAGTTAGATAGACTGGTATTCATGTAGAATCATGTAGCCTTGTATATGCATAGGTGTAGAGATGAATTTGGTCGTATTCGCTTTCTGACCAAACCAAAAAAATCATTCAAGGGCATCTCCCTCCATTTGCGCAAGTGTTGGTCAGTGCGTCTCATCCCGTTTGTCGTTGGTTGCGTTATTTGTTGATGTATTGGTTATAGGCATGGCTCTGAGTGAGGGTGTAATGCACTTGAGGTGTTTTTATTTTTCCCTATTGGAAGGACAGTGGGGAAGGGGGGACACTCTTGGGTTCTTTTCTTGCAACCTCTCTCCACCTATCCACCCTCTCTCGCCCATCTCCTTTCGTTTTGTTCGTTGTTGTTGTGCACGCATGTGTGTGAAAGTGTTTTCAGTGTTCCAATGCTACCTGTTTTTGTGATTATATTATTTTGCTTTTGCAGGGGGGAAAGGAGAGGGCCATAAATGATGGATATTTAGGTTTATGGAAGGTAAGTGGTTATCATGAATTTCGAGTGGAATGATAATCTTTTGTGAATGTTCACTGATAATGTGTGCCTTTTCACTTTGCTGGCTTCCTCCCCTTTTTGCGTTTCTTTTCTTTCTTCCATACCCCCCCCCCCCCCCCCTGCCCCCTTTTCTGTCACCATTCCTTTTTTTCTACTACTTTTTTTTTTCCCCTTCTTTTATCACCTTTCTCTTGGATTTTTGTTTGTCTTCTGTTCTGTTCATGCTCCCCTTTCTTGCTCTTCCATTGTCAGTAGCTATGTGTGTATGTGTATATATATATATATATATATAGGTTGTTTTTTTTTAGCTTTTCATTCTGTCCACCTATTCCTTCCACACAGCTGACTTGCTTTCAAGCACCACACACCCCACGTCTGTCTCGTCACCATCTTCACTGTGCACATGATACTTATGTGGTATGCCCTTCAGGGCTTTTCTGTTTTTTTTTTGCTTTTTTTAACTCTTCCCATGTCATGGGAGTCCATTGGGGAACGCCCACCAGTCTGGATGTCCCTGCAACCAGCGCAGATGTCGGCCATCCCGTCAGCAAACCATTCCTTCCTTCCACGTCTTCTTCGTGTTGAGTGTGTCCCCGAGACAGAGACTGTCGACTGGAGCAGTATCTCGCCAAGCATCTCAGACTGCCTGCTTCATGTGTAAAGGAACCTGACTTCTGCTCATCAGGTGATGTTGGAGTCTGTGTGCTGTGTGAGAAAGGTGAGTTCAGCTTGTTGTGGGAAGGTTCAGGGGACAATACCGAGGTGCAACCAGAAATTTGTCAATGCGGCATAATATTTAACTCAAGATATGTTTCCCGGAATTGATTGGACAATGCCTGCTGGACGCTCGTGGGTTTTTTTTTTTTGTTTGTTTGTTTTTTTAATGACACTTGCAACCAGTGTTGGGTTGTGTTAATGTTGTTTACAAAGTGCTCTTTATGAGACCTTTAGGAGACCAGGAGTGGATAGTGTGAGATAGTGTGCATTGCTTCCAGCAGGGGTACTAGCTGGGTCATGTATTGGATTGCCCGACATGTGTCCTGTTTGATGTGTTTTTATTATTTGTTTCCCCTAGACGGGTAGTAGAGCCCTTTTTTCTTTGTTGCGGTCTTCTCCCTTTTCCCCATCATGTTTTTTTTTTCTCTCTTCTGGTTAGGGCCCCTCACCCAGAGTGTGTGACGTTTCTTTTTTGTGTGTGGTTCATATATTTTGTTACTAAATTTTGTCTAGTGATACACCTGATAACTTCTGGATTGGTTTGTGGGGGTTTTTACTGGGTGTGTGAAGGGTTGAGATCGCCATATACCTGGCGAGCTTTGTCTGCAGTGTGACAATGCAGTAGTATTGCAGTTGAAGAATAAATTCACTGTAGAAATGCAAACCAAATATAGATGGTGTTATGAAATAGGAGCCACACATGTACTGATGCTGGACAAAGTCATGAAATGGAATGAAGCACAGAAATGCGCTTTGTTCTGTCAGCATTGGCAGTGTTCTGTAGAATGGAATTACATGTGTGAAGACTTCACATCATCTCTCCTCAGAAGATGGAGTGTGGCTGCCTCTGTGGCAGGCTGATCAAAAACAGCCCTACATGACGACCACTCACTGTATGAAATGTGTTCAGTGACCTGGTCATTGTTAAGATGCATCTAAACAGCAGTGACTCCAGGAGTGTTCAGGTGATACATTCTAGCCATCGCCAATGTCATCTCATTTCATTGGTCTTACCAGCTCACACATCATTCAGTCCAAGCACAAATGGAAAGTATATATGGGATTGAGCATTATTGTTT
>JADBJO010009951.1:52500-77704 GCA_016801955.1 Conus betulinus
ATAACTGACATCTGCATGTGTAGCACGCTAAAATCTTGCTTTACTTAAAGCATGGTGTGGCTGTGATAGAATCAGTATCGGCATGGTTCACAAGCACATAGGGCACAAGGATAAACAAGCAAAACATGCTGTGTTCCCAGCGAAGCTTATCAGTGGCGACAGTAACTGTTTGCTGGGGCCCTCTGCCAGCTCTCAGGCAGGTGCCTCCGAGTAATTCTCTGTCAGTTGCAAAGGAAAGATAATGCGTGTCCAATATGTTTGAGTTTCAGCGTGATTGAAAGAGCAATGCATGCTCTCCATTGAGTTGATCTTTCATTTAACTGTGTGTATATTCATCAGTCTCTTTTTTTTGTCGGAAAATCTTTGTGCCGCTTGTCTGCAATGTGCATGAAAGAAGACCCATTCATGTTTAGTATGGTTCAGTCAGTCAAAGACCCCACAATCGAGTAACATCAATCACACACAGTTCTCTGCATTCTGGCACAAAGTATTGATGAAGGAGCACAGCACCCTATTTCCGACACAGTATGAGCCAGACAGCTAGTATCACAGTACGTGTAGGGAGGAAAGCTTGTGGAAGGTTAGGGTGAGGATGAACTTTTAGACATAATCTTAGAGCACACTCAACAAGGACATTCAGTTGATTTTGCAGTCCAGTGGTAGTACAAGGCATGAGAGGGATATATCAGCACACAACAGTATGAAAATTTCCACAATACTGGGTACGAATGGCTCAGCTTTTGAACTCTTCCATGATACTCAACGTAGGGAAACTAGAGTTCTCTTCTGTTAATGGTTTTATAGTTCCCTAGTCACTTTAGATACGTTCTAGACTTTCCGTACTCCTTCATATTCCTTTTCATTGATATCGTTGATTTTACTCACTTTTTCTTTCTATCCTTTTGGGTGCCCCATCTTTTAGGAGTACGAAACCGTACTTTTCGCAACCCCTATTCCTCTGTGTGTGTGTGTTGAGGAGCGGGGGGGGTTGGTGTGTGTGTGTTTCCTTTCTTCCATACTCTTCTATTCTTAGCATAAGTGAGCCGCCCATGGACCGCCCTCCCTCATCACCCTTCCATGTTCTTCACTTTTTTTGTGTGTGTAACTGGGTTGTTTTTTTTTTTGGGGGGGTTTGGGTTTTTTTTAGAGTGAAATCGGGTTTCCAGCCACACTGGTAGGGTCAGTTGTTTTTTTTTTTTTTCAGCTGCACGTGCAGTCCATGCATGTTCCAAATTTCCCTGCATTATTGACTGCATGTGTGAACTGCTCAGCTGTAGGTTTTCGGTTTGGTTTGGGGAGTCGGAGAGACAGACGGAGAACCACGATCCTCAGTTTAGACAAACTTCTTCAAACTATTCCTGGTTTGGTGAACCCCTTCGGTGGGGATCCTGAAGAGTTCCTGGTCACTTCGTTGTGACGTACGTTTTGGTGCCGGCCGGCCTGCCCTTTGCCTGGGTCAAGACAGGAGACACTGGGTGTCCCACCCTACCCTCTCCATCCCGCTCACAAACTGCTGGTATAGTATTGTTCCGTATGGTTTGTTGTTGGTTTAGAATGTATTTTTTTTTTCGTCGTCGAAAGTCTGGAAATTTGAGGTTTTGGTCATAGCCCTTAGCAGATGATTGGGAGTGTACAGCTTCATATCATTATAAAATGCGCGTTACTCTTACAAAACCCCAGTTAATGTGAATGTAAGTCCGTTTATTTTGAGAGTTCTGGTCTTGGTTCCGTCATAGTACGGCATGGTATCAAGCCATAGTCAGTGTAAAGTTTTTTTTGTTTTTTTTTTTCCTTTTCGTTTTTGACCAAGTGACGTGACCTCACAGTTGGCCCGGTTACGTGAATACCCCTCAGTTAAGTTATATGTGTGTTATGTCTGTAGGCAAGCCAAAATCTTCTGCCATGGTAGTTTTTTTTTTTTTAATATACAATATATTTGCGCTTGCCATGGGATCGTACACCCCAGCTACATGTTTGTTTTGTCAGGTTTTGGTCGTGAGCACGCGGCGTGCATCCAGGCGCGTGCGAGGCCCACTAAATTCTCGGGCGGCGCTCACATTCCCCCATCAGCACTCTCCATCGCCCTGCTCCTTGTCTGTGTAGTGTTCCTGTTCATCTGTGTAAAAAATTTGGGGGGTGTGGGGGAAGGGAGGCGTGCATGGAGAGGAGGTTGAATATTACATGTTTGAATTGTTTGATTCAGGGTAGGATTATGTTATTGCTCTGTTTTGATGTGTATATGTCACATGGTTATGCTGATGAGCATACATTTTGATAATCATTAGTGAGATGGTTAATCAGCGAACTTTGTGCATTGTAGATGCTGTGAGTTTCGATACAAGAATTTTGCTGAATCACGGAACTGGCGTTGGCTTTCAGCCCCTTTGTGATTTCTGGTTAACCTCAGAGTTGTGCGAACAAATATTGATATCACATGCTCACGCATTTGTTTTTCTTTGTGTATAGCGATTTGTCAACCTGTAATCCTTCCTCCGAAAACGAGGGAAAAAAGGAATTTGAGAGGTGGAGTTTGGATATCATTTCCCTGTAACTGTTTCCTTTTATTGATTGCAGTCCTCTTACTTTGTAAGCAGAGGAGGGGTTTTGGGGCTAATAGTAAAATTTATTAGGAGAAAGAAAAAAAAAAAAAAGAACAATCAACACATAGCAAATTAGGGGTTCTTCCCTGTAAATCAGCAAGTTAACAGGGAGGGAGGGGGTTTGACAGTGCTTACCTCTCCTAGCATAGTCACATAAGACACCCCACACAGCTCCATGTTCTGGAACTATATACAACCATGATTGGCTTGCAGAGTTTGTTCCATCACCTTCTCTCTGGTGCTTCGTCCCACCTTTGGTCACCTGCCCATTTCCCCACCTTCCTACGTCTTTCTCTGCACCTTCCTGCCCAGGGAGCGCTGGGCTGCTGACGCCATCCCGGCCGAGATCGAGTGCCTGCACGAGGCCTCTCCAGCCACGGAGATCACCATCAGCTGGAGGGCACCCGCTAGATCCCCGGGCCGTGAACCCCATCAGCGTGGCTTCTGCAGCACTGCGAGGACTTTCGTCCTCCGCTCCCACGGTGAGTCCCTTCGTGTTGTGTCGTGTGATTGTTGCTGGAGAGAGTGAGGCCTGTCTTCCCTTTGCCCTTGTATGTGTGCTTGTGCAACAATAACTGTAGCCCGACTCTCAGGATTTCTGGCCAAGGTTTGTTACCCTTTGAAGGAAGTGACTGATGCAACATGTGGCGCACATGCTCCTTGTGTGCTGAGAGTTAAGAAAACTCAACATATTTATCTCTGATATTGGTTGTGTGTTGTGTAGTAGATCCTTTATGCTAGGAATGTTCCTCTTCTTATCTTCTTTGGGTTGAGTGGTGTGGTAGCATTTTAGGTTGGGTATAGAGGAGTGTTGAGATAGAGTGGGGGGAAGTCCCAAGGGTTGGTGTTGTGGATTTTATTTTTTCTTTTGGGGGTGCGTTTTTTTTTTTTGTTGTTGTTTTTTTTCCCCGTGTAGGTAGCTCGGATTCCTCTATAGGGCACTTTTTTCCCCCCGACTTCCATTTTCCTCCCCTCTACTTTTCCTTCTTTCTTTTTTTCTTCTGTATAACCCTTTCCCACAGAGTGTGATTGATTTTTGTTGGTGTTTGTCTATATGTAAGAAAGTGTTGTCTTAGTTGTTTACCTTTGCCTCCTTGTGTTTGTCCGTGAGTGTGTGGCGATTCACGGATCCTGCCTGGCCCCTCTCCTGAACCCTGTCATTTTTTGACAGTCCCCCTCCTCCACCCCACCCCACCCCTTTCTTTTTCGAACACCCCTCCCCCGCTTCTTTTCTGTTTTCTCCCTCCCTCTCTCTTTTTCTCCTCTGTGTGTGTGTGTGTGTGTGAGTGTGTGATAGAGTTCACAGTATGGTACATATTATAAGGACATTATTTTAAAGCTGTGTGCATTGTTGTGTGTGTGTGTGTGTGTGTGTGTGTGTGTGCGCGCGCGCGTGCAAAAGTGAGAGACAGACAGACAGACCCACAGACTGACTTTAGAAATGGGGTATTAGCACAGTATTACTAAACTTGTGTGGATTGATTATGCGTACCTATTTATTCATGATTTAAAATCTTATATAGTTGGTAAGAGCAATGAAATGAAACGACATTGACAATGGCTTGTATTTATCACCTGAACACTCTTGAAGTCACCTGCTATTTAGAGGCATCCTAACAATGACCAGGTCGCTGAACACATTTCATACATTGAGTGGTCATCATGTAGGGCTGTTTTGGTTCAACCTGCCAGAGGCAGCCACACTCCATCTTCAGAGTAGAGATGATATGAAGTCTTTACACGACTAATTCCACTCTACAGAACACTGCCAATGCTGAGAGAACAAAGCGCATTCTGTGCTTCATTCTATTTCATGACTTTGTCCAGCATCAGTACATGTGTGGCTCATATTTTAGAAAACCAAAGATCTGTATTTGATTCGCATTTCTACAGTGAACTCATTGTTCAATCGCATTACAGTTTCATGTTAAAAATGTCCATCCACAACCTGACACACCCAGCAACAAAAGAAAATAGCATTCTTTTGTTTGTTCAATAAAACAAATTAATTCTGAGCTAAATCAGCATTCAAAACTGTCCACAACAAAGAATTCCTCATTTAGAATCTTCCCTCTATCAAAGAATCACCTGTGATTGCATAGGCTGTATGTATGTATGCATGTGTGTATGTGACTGAGCATGTGAAGGTGGTACATGGTGAAGACTGGGTGGCAATGACAGTGAGAGACAGGCAGACATACCGACAGAGACAGGCAGAGAGAGAGAAATGAAAGTGAAATGAGTACATTTTGGTGAATGATTGAGAGAATAAATGAACGGATGAATCTTTAAGTGTGGATTGATCAACATTCATACACAGTTCCTTCACAACTACAACAAACAAAAAGAACACCAGTTTTCATTTGAGTTTAATGACAGGAATGATTACATACAACAACAAAATTAAATTCAAGTCTTAATTATTCAGAGACCACAATGTTGCAATCCAAACAAGACTGCATGTTTGCACAGTGATCTGAAAAAATAACAGACAGATGATGAAATTCATACAAATATTCTCATATTCATTTACACACACAAATGTGCGCTCACACACACACACACACACACACACACACACACACACACACACACACACACACTCTATGAGGACATAAACAGACCATTATACCATTCATCGCAACGAACACTATGTATCCTTTACCTATCTTCAGTTACACTGGTCACTAGAACTGGTGCAATCTTTATAAATCAAAATAACACAATACATGCATACATACATACATACATACATACATATATATATATATATATATATATATATATATATATATATATGCTCCCAGAGCAGTCCGCAGTCCTTGATGATGAATTTGCTCAAGAGCTTTGAGATAAGACTTTCGTGCGGATCCATATACCACACAACCATAATCTAGCTTTGGTCTCACCAAGCCCGATACAATCGCAACAAAGTTCGCCTGTCTGCACCCCAATCAGTGTGACTAATAACCTTCAAAACATTCAAACCTGACTGGCAAGATTGTTTAATGTACTTAGTGTGAGGCCAAAAAGAAAGCTTACTGTCAAAAAAATAACACCCAAAAATTTCACTTGTTTGGAAACTTTAATCACTTGACCATTGAGACTGATAGCTGGTTCTAAGACCTGAGATCTTTTCCTATGGAAATGAATACACTCTGTCATAGTAGCTGAAAACTTAAATCCATTTTCAGTGACCCACTGCTGAACACGATTAACACACAACTGAAGTTGACGCTCAGCTGCAGCCAAGGTTTTCCCCTTGGCAGAGATGGAGAAATCATCAACAAACAATGACTTATCAATCCCAGACTTTGCTGACTGAACGATGTTATTAATCTTGAGATTGAACAGAAGTGGAGAAAGGATGCTACCCTGAGGGACACCCATCTCCTGTTCAAAAATAATCCGAAAAGGTAGAATGAAGTCTAACGCCGAATGCCTGTTGGACAAAAAATTAGCAATAAACATTGGTAAATTACCTTTGAAATCAAGTGCCTTCAAGTCCTGAAGAAATTCCATACCTCCATGTTGTGTCATAAGCTTTTTCTAAATCAAAAAGAATAGAAACTACATGTTCTCCATTAATCAAAGCATTCCTGATAAAAGACTCATATCAAACCAGGTGATCAGTAGTACTGCGGTTGTTCCGAAATCCACACTGGGAAACATCCAGTGCCCCAAGACATTCTAACTGCCATAACAATCGAGAATATACCATTCTCTCCATAGTTTTACATAAGCAACTAGTTAGAGCTATAGGACGATAGTTGTTAGGATCCGAATGATCTTTCCCTGGTTTAGGAATAGGAACAACAACCGCCTCTCTCCAAGAATGTGGAAAATATCCTGAACACCAAACATGATTAAACAGTGACAACACCACCTTTAAACCCTCAGCTGGCAAATGTTGAATAAATTGATAATGAATGTCATCTGGTCCAGAAGCTGAGTTGTTGGCTTTCAAAATGGCGTCCTTTAATTCATCCATGCTGAAAACGCAGTTATAATCCTCAGAACTATCTGGCACGAAAGAACAAGATTTTGACTCTGCTGATCTTTTGATACGCTGGAATTCCTTGCAATAATGATCAGCTGACGAATTTTGATGAATAGTAGCAGCTAACAAGTTAGCAACCTCCTTTTTATTTGTAATAATTGATCCGTTTACTTGCAAACTTTTAATAACTGATGTAGCCGACTTTCCCTTAATCTTACGGATTAATTTCCAGACTTTCCTTGAATTGACCTTAAAGGACAGATTTGAACAAAATTTTTTCCAAGATTCTTTCTTCTTGGTTTTTAAAAGTGTACCGACACTTAGCCCTACATGCCTGATGTTTTTAACTTTGTTCCCCACCATATGAAATCTAGCAAAAAGTCTTTGAGCTTTCTTTCTCTTACCCTTCAAAAGTTTGCACTCTTTATCATACCAAGGGGTCTAACATCATTAGGTTTATCACGGGACTTGGGAATAGCTTCCTTAGCACTCTCTACAATCACTTTAGTGAACTGCAAAACAGGATCATCATAACTCTGCAACAGATTCATAGGCATTCTACATAAAATCTGTTGCTGATAAAGACTCCAATCTGCAGAGCGGAACTTCCATGTTTCCCGAGGGGACTCCTGCAATTGCTTCGTAAAATAAATAAAAATCGGAAAGTGATCACTCCCGCTTAGGTCCGAATGAAGTTGCCACTCTAAGTCCAAAAATAAGGAAGGATCGCAAATGGACAAATCCAAGTGAGTCAAAGAACCAGAAAGAAGAACAAAGGTCGGTGAGCCTGAATTCAGAAGACAAAGATCATGATCCGATATAAAATCTTCAGAACTTTCCCTTGGGAATTAGTGCAGTTGCTTCCCCACTGTGGAGAATGACTGCTCAAGTCACCCAATAAAAGAAATGGGCGAGGGAGTTGAGAAATTAAACCATCCAACTGACTCTTCGAAATCACAAAAGGTGGAGACGGATACAAACAGCATATCGTAACTGACTTGTTTCGGATACAAACAGCATATCGTAACTGACTTGTTTAACGAGATACGAGCTGCCACTGCCTCCAGATCCGTCTGAAGTGGAATTTCTGTATGAAGTACCAGATTATGAATATAAAGAGAAACGCCTCTCCTTGAAAAGTCTGCAGAAGCTGGCTTGAGTATGCAGGAGAAACCAGTAATCTCATGCTTCTTACGTGCAGTTAAAAGTGTTTCCTGAAGAGCAATTATCGAAGATCTATACTCTGCCAATAATAGCTCAAGGTCCCGACAATTTACTTTAACTCCCCTTATGTTCCACTGGAGTATGTCCATGTTAGGTTGTTAAAAGAATATCTATCAGCCCTCTTCCCCAGAAGCTTCACTATCCATCAAAGAACTAAAACGGTTCTTCAAGACAAGATCAGAAGCCGATGCTCCTGATAAATTTCTAAGTTGTTTGTTGCCATGCTTGGAATTTGCTCTTACTGGACTGAAACCTGCTGCACCAAATACCTGACTTCGAGATTTTCCCCTAAGAGGGTCTGGAGTCCAAAAAGGACGCTCCTCACTGCGTGCCTGTCTCATACTGCTGTTATTGACTTGTGAGCGAGGGGACAGCTCTTTCCTCCGATCCTTCACCCCTGACCTCTGATCCACAGCACTTTGTACAACTGAAAACACCTCTTCCCTCACCAGCAGGGACTGAAGCCTGTTGTACACTGCTGGTCGGAACACTATTGCATTTCTGAGTCAAAACCTCAACAGATTGCTCAAGTATAGTAAGCCAATCCAAAACCGATGACAATTCTGTCAATTTCTTCTCCAGAGCAGTGAATGGAGCTGCTCCCAGATCATCACCCGATGACCAGTTTGCAGAATCGTTGACCACCTTCTGTGCATAAGTAGAAGCCGAGGAGTCCTGGCCTCCACTAACCTTCTAGCCTCAGTAAAGGAACATTTTCCTCTCAATCTTTACTTTTTTGAATCTCACGTTCCTTTTTTTCCACACACTGGGCAACTTTTTTAATTTGCTGGATGGGTCACCCTTACAATTGACACAGTATACAGCACTTATACAAGATTCATCATGTTTCTTCTGTCCACAATCACGACAAATCTCCTGACCCCGACAAGCTCGGATGGAATGCCCAAAGCGTTGGCACTTGAAACACCGCTAAGGAGATGGCACAAGAGGCGTAACTTTCACTCGGATATAACCCACTTTGACAAACTCTGGAAGAGATGGCATAGCAAAAGTCAAGAATAGCGTGTTGGTTTCGATTAAGTCACTTCCTTTAGAGATTTTTAACTCTGTGGACTTGCAGGACACCCTGGCTTTCCATCTCAGTCCGAATTTCTGATTCAGCAACTCCAGCCAAGTCAGCACATCTGATTACCCCTTTCGAGTAGTTGAGAAAGGGGTGAATGGAAACCTTAACTGTGATATTCACGTTTTGAGAACCATCCCTTTTCAGTAGCTACCAAGACGCTGTTCCGTAGCACAGTTAACAAGGTAGCTACCAGATCTAAGTCTCTTAATCATTTTAAATCCTGTGGACGAAACTCCCTCAAACCACTTACAAACAGCGAACGGAGAAATCCGAGCAATGGATTCTTTGGGGTCTTTTGCTTCCACTAAAAGGAAGCTTGGCCATGTGTTTTGGATACCCTTTCTCTTTGCCACTTCCCTTATCTCGTTATCTGAATCTGAATCTCTATTCATAATCTCGTCCATAAACTTGCCATGTCCATCATCGTTTCTTCTCTTTTTGTTTGGGGGTAGTTGTTTAGTAGTCACATTGAAAGGAAAAAAAAAAAAAAAAACTTCACCTCCCCTACTCCCCACCTGCCAGTGAGTGCCCACAGGGGCGATGCCCCTAAGCGATCCTCTAGCAAAGGGAAACACCAGGGTTATAGCGAAGGTATACACTGCGTGACACGCACTCCACCCCATCTACCAGGCTCATGACCAACTGCCGAGAATGAACAGGAGGGCACTTACCTGGCTCCCAGAGCAAGCAGCGTGCCATACGGTTTGACCCATGCCATGTCCACACTGTGGAGGCGACCAATTGACAGCATTGGGCCCCATGCTGCCCCCCGTCTAGGGAAAGTCCGGGCCAAAGTGTCGTGTTGAGGTGCGCGGATACCACTCCGGGTCCCCCTCAACTACCAGGACACCATTCTCCCCCGACACGGGTCGCACCGCACGGTCAACACGGTGGACCAAGAGGTCACAGAGAAACAGAGAAAGTGCTGAAGAAGACTTGTGATAAAAGGGAAAGAATAGGATAAAAATCCATAAAGGCACAAGATAGACGAAACAGAAGACTGCAGATTAATAAGGAGAATGTTGAAAGAGAAGTGCAGGTGAAAAAGCCATGGGTAGGCAGAAAAAACACAAAGACAGAGAAAAAGAAAGCCCACCTAAAACAAAGTCCCACCCTCAAGGCGCACAAGAGGGTGACCCTGAGAACTAAAAAGAAGACACCCCACCCAGGTCCCTCAGGGCAGACCCCGGACACGCCATACTGAGAAAAAAAGCTATAAAGATATCACCTAGTAAACAATCAACAAATGTATCTAATTTCTTTAGGCTTCTTTCAGGCGTATTCAACAGACTAAATGCTTTTTTTTTTCCTAACCAGCATTGGTTGTCACGTGCATTATTATCTGCTAAAGTCTATGCAAAAATCTTCAGCTGAGAACACAGTAAAGGTCACTGTATGTCTTTCCTGATTTCACGTCAGTGTAAGAACTACCACTTCATATGACATTCATCTCTTGAGCAGAACATGTATGTAAACATCATGCAGCACACATTGCATAGCTCCGCCAGGAGACATTTTTTTGGAATCATGCTGGTTCCAAGCCCGAATAAAGGGGGGGGGTTGGGCGTAGGGCCAGCTACCCTACCCCTGTAAAACAAACCACAGCTAAAAAATGCCAACCAGGGATCAAATCGACACCTCAGCCCTTGGAAGGGATGGGTCTTCGACAAGAAGATGTATGATGCCATGTGGTGAAAGCTTGAAATCTCCGGAAGCCACATGGCCGACCACCTTTCTTTCAACCAGGGCAGCCAGCATCAGAACATGGAACATCAGGGCCATGTATGAGACAGGAAAGTCATTCCAAGTAGCATCATGGACGAAAAACTACAACCTAACCCTGCTTGAAGTCAGTGAAACCCACTGGACACAGTCCGGACAGAAACGATTGACCTTGGGAAAGATGCTGCTGTACTAGGGACATGAAGAGGACAAGGCCCCCCATACTCAAGGAGTTGCACTGATGTTCTCTAAAACAGCTCAGAGAGCGCTTATTGGATGGGAAGCTCATGGCCCAAGATTCATCACAGCACCCTTCAGAACCAAGAAGATCAACACGAATGTAATACAGTGCTATGCATCTACAAATTACAGCGAGGAAACTGACAAGGACCAGTTCTATGTCAGACTGCAGTCCATCATAGAAAAGTACCCAGAGAGAAATATCACCGTCCTGATGGGGGACTTTAACACCAAAATCGAAAAGGACAACACTGGATATAAGACCATTATGGAAAACCATGGACTGGGGGACATGAACGAGAACAGTGAACCACTGGCAGACCTATGTGCACTCAACAACTTTGTCATCAGTGGCAGTGTTCTTCCCCACAAGAACATCCACAAGGCCACCTGGGTTTCACCACATCACACAACAGAAAACCAGTTTGACCACATCTGCATCAACAAGAAATTCAGAAGATCCATGCAGGATGTGAGGGTAAAGAGAAGAGCAGATGTGGCTTCAGACCACCACCTTGTTAGGCCCAACAGATGCACTTGACTTTTGACCAGTAAGGATCATCTTGTATTTCTTCCAGATACCTGCCTGTACAATTGTTTGGATGCACACAACAGATACATGATTTCTGACCAATACGAATCATCTTTAGTCCCTTAAAGTAACCTGTCTCCCTAATAGTCTTACTGTGCTGATGGATCATCTGTGTCTCACCAGGTTATATGCCAAAATGACTCATACACACATCACATGCAAAGAATCTCTAACTGGTGTCCATCATCTGATGTCTTTTCAAGCTACATGACATGTAAAAGGCTTTAACTCTTGCCAGTTCAGACATTTGATGCTAGGCGTTTAGCAGAACTCTGTCACGATTGTTTACTGATTACTAACTGAAAGTAACCGAGTATGCAAATATTCTATGTATTAAAGGCAGGTAAATGTCTTGATTTCGAATAATTAGAAAAAAGCAGTATCTGTCTACAAAAAATGTAATTTTTGAAACAGTAACAATGGAAAAATACTGAGAGTGCGGCATCAAATGTATACATTTGAAAACCAGAGGAGTCAACTGATTAAGAGTAAATTATTTATCGCCTCTCTTCAGTCATACAGTCACATGAGTATCAGCAGGCACGCCAACCAAGAATAGTCAGTTGACGCACAGGCAAACCAAGGATAGGACAGTAGATTCAACACACAAAATAATTAAAGATTTCATACGCAGTAATTGCAAAATCGACAAATAGTTGATAATAACTATCAGTGAAGGTTATATATTTGTATATTTTCATTTATTTGAACATCAAATAACTAGTTTGAGGGGTGAGTATAAAATCCTTTTTTCATCCTCACTCGTTCCCTGCTTGCTACATGGCCGCCATCATGTATGTGCATGCGTGGGCCCAGTACCCGATAGGCTTAGCCCTATTTTTAATGACAGAAGCTCACACACCAGTAGCCCCCGATTTACCCAAATTTATACTCAACAACAGAGGTGTGACCCAGCAGAGACTGGTAAATCCCATTCCCTCGTGTAGTCAGCAAGAGACTGATAAAATATCAGCAGAGACTGAACACTGAAAGTCAGCAGCAGAGACTGACGCAATGGCCGAAGAGAACCCTGAGCAGCAAGAGGCTGCAACAGTGGCGTTCGCGGATCTGCAGTCACTTGAAGCAAAAATGTCTGGCTGGTTTGACAAGACTTGAAGCCATGCTGCAGTGAATCGCTGGCCAAAGCCTTTCGAGTGAACAAAAGCCCAACAGTGCAAGAAAGCAAGCTTTGTCACCAGACAGTTCAGATTCAGACGACGGAGAAAAGTGCGACTCTGAAAACCATCACAAAGGGAAAAAGTTGCACACAAAAAGCACAATGGCATTGTCAGAGTCGGAATCTGAAGGGAGGTAGTAGACGACACACTCTCAGCAGACGGTTCTGACGAAGATTTGCTAGGGGAAACAGATAAAGATCTTGACGATAGTGAGGAGTCAGCACCACCAGTCTCTTCCTAGCACAAATCATCAACAAACGCTTCCAGTCTGGTTTGTCAGAGGACAAATTAAAAGACAGGCTGGTAAGTATCAAAGGCCAGAAAATTGTTAAGCGCTGATAGTGCCACGAGTCAACACTGAAATTTGGCAGAGGCCAGAACAGCTGACATCAAAAACCGCATGTGCAAAAAGCACTGACAGAAGCAGCAATAGCCTTGACAGACAGCACACACACAATACTCAGGGCACAACGCATCACTGACTCACAGACATCCAAGAAAATGAAAACAGCTATCAAAAAGAACCCAGGCAGCCTTGCTCTCTTGGGTCATGCATCACATCAGCTATCACTCAGACGCAGACAGGCCATTCGCTCACATTTGCACCCCACTATCACTGACATCTGATCTGCAATGATTCTGTGCCAGTCACAAAATGGTTGTTTAGAGACAACCTGGCTGCTTCACTCAAAGAAATTAAAGAAATGGACAGGTTGGGAAATACTCTTGCTGCTGGGGGGGGGGGGAAAACAATATAGAACATCTACAAACCAGCACTACAGAAAGCAGCAACCACTTTTTAGGACAGAGAAACGCCCGGCCCTGGTATCGACACAGAGGCAGCCAGGCCAGTCATGTGAGTTACAGGCACAAAGGCGCAGCCATGAGAGCTCGCTCGCACAACACAGCCAACAAGAGGAACTGGCAAGCTTAGCTCCGCCCACTCAGACAGCCAGCGATGTGGTGAGTGCTTACTATCACAGTCTCCCACAGCTAAGGGCAGAATTAGAGACAGAGATGCATACGTTTGAAGGGGGCAGGCTCCAATATTTTCTTCCCATATGGGAATCACTTACAACAGACCAAGAAATCTTACAGCTGATAAGAGGAGCCACACTGGAATTTGAAGAGAACACTCTGTTATCCCCTCACACTTGTTGTTCTAGTAGTACACAACCTGGCTTGAACCAGGCAGAAATAAATATCATAGACAGTGAGGCGAATAAACTCGGATCAAAAGGAGTTATATCCGCTTGTACACCTGTACACTATCAACACGTGTCACCTGTGTTTACAAGACCAAAAAAGGATGGGTCACGCCGCATGATTCTGAATTTAAAAAAAATTGAATCAAGATATTACTTATCACCATTTCAAAATGGATACTTTGCATGTTGCACTGAAGTTAGTGACACCTTTTTGTTTCATGGCTTCTATCAACCTAAAGGATGTCTATTACTCCATCCCCATTGCAGAAGCACATAAGAAGCATCTCAGATTGTGATGGAGAGGCCCACTCTGGGAATATAACTGCATGCTAAATGGTCTGTATGGATCATCTTGTGTGTCTTCAGGTCACCTGCCTGTGTAAAAGTCTTACTGCACACATCACATGCAAATGATTTCTAACCTGTATGGATAATCTTGTGTCTCTTCAAATTACCTGCCTGTGTAAAAGTTTTACAGCACACATCACATGAAAATGGTTTCTGACCTCTATGGATCATCTTGTGTCTCTTCAAGTTACTTGCCTGTGTAAAAGTTTTACAGCACACATCACATGAAAATGGTTTCTGACCTCTATGGATCATCTTGTGTGCTTTCAGATTATCAGCCCGTGTAAAAGTCTTACTGCACACATCACATGAAAATGATTTCTGGCCAGTATGGACAATTTTGTGCGTCTCCAAACTACCTGCCTGTGTAAAAGTCTTACTGCACACATCACATGAAAACGATTTCTGCCTAGCATGGATCTTTTTGTGTGTCTTCAGGTTACATGCCAGCGTAAAAGCCTTACTGCACACATCACATGAAAATGGTTTTCCGAGCTGTATGGATCATCTTGTGTCTCGTCAGCTGACCTTCCCGTACAAAAGTCTTACTGCAAACATCACATGAAAACAATTTCTGCCTAGCATGGATCTTTTTGTGTGTCTTCAGGTTACATGCCAGCGTAAAAGCCTTACTGCACACATCACATGAAAATAATTTCTGACCTGTATGGATCATCTTGTGTCTCTTCAAGTGACCTGACAGTGTAAAAGTCTTACTGCACACATCACATGAAAATGGTTTCTGACCTGTGTGGATCATCTTGTGTGTCTTCAAAGCATGTGCCAATGTAAAAGTCTTACTGCACACATCACATGAAAATGGTTTCTGTCCTGTATGGATCATCTTGTGTCTCATCAGGTGACCTACCCGTACAAAAGTCTTACTGCACACATCACATGAAAATAATTTCTGCCCAGTATGGATCATTTTGTGTGTTTTCAGGTTACATGCCAGTGTAAAAGTCTTACTGCACACATCACATGAAAATGGTTTCCGAGCTGTATGGATCATCTTGTGTGTCTTCAGCTGATCTGCCCGTACAAAAGTCTTACAGCACACATCACATGAAAATAATTTCTGCCCAGTATGGATCACTTTGTGTATTTTCAGGTTACATGCCATTGTAAAAGTCTTACTGCACACATCACATGAAAATGGTTTCTGAGCTGTATGGATCATCTTGTGTGTCTTCAGATTATCTCTGCCCGTGTAAAACTCTTACTGCACACATCACATGAAAATGATTTCTGACCAGTATGGATCACTTTGTGTTTCTTCAGAGTATCTACCGTCTGAAAATCTTACTGCACACATCACATGAAAATTTCTGATCAGTATGGATCACCTTGTGTCTCTTCAGATTCTCTGCCCATATGAAAGTCTTACTGCACACATCACACGAAAATTTCTGATCAGTATGGATCACTTTTTTTGTGTCTCTTCAGATTACTTTCACAAGTATAAGTCTTACCACACACCCCACATGAAAATATTTCTGAGAAGTATGAAGCACCTTGTGTTTCTTCAAATAATATGCCTGTAAAAAAATCTTACCGCACACATTACATGAAAATAATTTCTTATCATTGTGGATCATCTTGTGGTGCGTTTCCAGATTACGTGCTCTTGTGAAAGTCTTACCACACACATCACAAGCAAATGGTATCTGTCCAGTATGAATCATCTTGTTTTTTTTCAGGTAACCTGCCTGTGTAAAAGATTTACCACACACATCACATATAAATGATTTCTGACCTGTGTAAGTCATCTTGTGTCTCTTCAGGTCACCTGTTGGTGTAAAAGCCTTACTGCTTGTGTCACAAACCAGTGACTCCCGACCAGTATGAATCATCTTGTGCACATTCTGGTTACCTTCCTGTGTAAAAGATCTACTGCACATATTCTGACCTGTATGGATCATCTTGTGCATCTTCAGATTACCTTCCTGTGTAAATGTCTTACTGCACACATCACATGAAAATGGTTTCTGACCTGTATGGATCATCTTGTGCATCTTCAGATCAACTTCCTGTGTAAATGTCTTACTGCACACATCACATGAAAATGGTTTCTGACCTGTATGGATCATCTTGTGCGTCTTCAGGTTACATGCCAGCGTAAAAGTCTTACTGCACACATCACATGAAAATGGTTTCTGACCTGTATGGATCATCTTGTGCGTCTTCAGATTACCAGCCTGTGTAAAAGATGTACTGCACACATCACAAGTGAACAGTTTTTTCTTTCTTGGTTTCACCTTGATCTTTCCTACTGATGTCACAGTTGTACTGAACACACCACAACCACTGGTTTCTGAGCTGACCCTGATGCTTGACAAGTGGTAGACACAGGTTTGTCATCTTCCTGTTTAAACAGAAATATTACTACATTATCAGTGTCATAATCATATTACACCACTACCACCAATAAACTGACCAGTTCATAAACATCGCTCATATCCTTTTATCAAACAGTCTTGTCAAAAATCAACAGGTAACACACAAAGAAAACGAAAAGACAGCAAGCCAGTATCTTTCACTGGATTGATGTGAATGGATCAAAGCTTCATGGATATCAGTAAAACTGATAAATGGGTTAAATGAGCTGCTAGTTTCAGCTCTCAAAGTGAGTGATAATATTCAAACCCCAGCGGACTACAGAGGGTGCGAGTGAAGCAAGGGAAAGGGGGTTAGGAAGGGTGGGGGATGGGAAGAGGGAGTGGAGGAGGAAGGAGCAGAGGAGGCATAGAAGGGAGCTCTGTTACCGCACAAAATGTCACCATTGCACAAAATGTCACAGTGACATTTTGTGCAGTTATTCACCACGCAAATTGTCATAATTTGCACAAATTTGCACACAATGTCACAACAGTGACAAGTTGTGCATCCGTGTGCCTTTTTCTTAAAAATCACTTCAGCACAAATTGTCACCACTCTCTCTTATCTGTGTGGGGTGTGTGGATGGATGGGAGGATATATTATGATGTCCACATGTTTTTGTTTTTGTTTTTTTTTCATTTTTCAATTTGGCTTGCAATTCATAATTTTGTTTTATATAATACTATATACTTTTAGTCTGTATTCACTGCACATGTTTACGAGGTGACAAAACCAGACAAGATGGCCCATGTTGGTCGATGAGGCTAATAGAAACAACATGACTTGTCTTGATTCGCATGCTCATCTCTTTTGCACTTTGTTAGTTTTGAGCAATTGTTTTTATATATACATCCGTACTATGCATAATATGTATGTAATTTTCACATTTGTTTATAATTGTCCATTTTTTTCTTACAAGTTTTAGACACACTTTGCTGTTTTCTCTATTTGGAGAGCACGGGATTTTCTTTATTCTTCTGGCAGGGGAGCAGGTCCTTCTTCTTCTTTCCTCTTCCTCTTCCTCATTTTTTTTTTTTTTTTTTTTTGTCTTCTTCACATTCTCTCTCTCTCTCTCTGGATTTATTATGTCATTATTTGTCTATGTTTGTCTCTTGTGTCTTTCCCTCTATCTCTTTTTTTTGTTTGTTTTTACCTTCGGCTTATGAGGTGTGTATACATTTTTATTGGCTTGTCTACCTGTCTGTGTCGTTGTACACAGCATCTCTCAGTTGCTTGTGGACAAAACTGCAGATATTTCATGGATAGGTTCCATATGACATGGGGTGGTCGTAACATGAAACATGCAATCCTTCAGTACACTTCAGTGATACACACCAACATGCACTGAATTTGCACGCATACAAACACTCGCATGCATGCAGTCAGAGAGTAATAATAATAGTAATAATATACTACACCATGTCTAAACATAGTATGGACGAAAGTATTCTAACTGTAGTGCTTCTGGAAGAGAAATGTTTTACACACACACACACACACACACACACACACACACACACACACCAACCAAAAAAAAAAATAACAAAAAACAAAATGGACATGAACGAACGAACTTAATAGTCTGCTCGTTTTTCTTGAAAGCGGTGGACTAACAAGACCGACAGAGGTTGTGACATTTTGTGCAAGGCTGAATTCGAAATGGGGGTATAGTTGCACAAATTGTCACAACTGCGAGTTGTGACACTTTGTGCAGTCCTTCACTGCACAAAATGTCACAAATGGCACAAAATGTCACAATTGTGACATTTTGTGCAATGGTGACATTTTGTGCAGTAACAGAGCTCCCCTTTTTTCCCCCTGCCCCTTCCCCCGCTTCAGCAGGAACTGAATTCCTTGATTGTTTAAACCCATTTTGGTCACCTCTCCTGCATAGAAAAACTTACCGAACCTGTGTACCTCAAAACTGAACCGCTAGTATTCCATGGAGTAAATTTCAATATTCCATGACAAAAAAAAAGAGTATTTTTCTTACCTTGAACTTTAATATGGATCTTATTTCACAATTCTTGCAACAAACTCACTGCGCTGTGCTCACACTCAAACACTCACACCAACTAGCATAAGTGCACTGCACACACACAGGGCACATAAATAGTTGACCATCTCATTAAAAAAAACAATAATAATATTATAATGCCCTCCTTCCTTTCACCATCTTCCCCCCCTCCCCCCCCCCTTCAATGTGGTGACAACTCTGGGGCCGTACATACATGTCGTCGGTAAACTTACTTCTACAACGAGATAACCTCCTGGGTACAAACTTTGTGGGTTCAGCGCAATCTACTTTCGTACCTGTATTCTTGGGGTTTTGTCTCGGTTTCTACCTGCAAAGTGTCCAGAACGCAAAGGGGTGAAGGTCAGATAAAAAGAGGGATTCCCTTCTTCTGTGCATGTCTTGAATAACCCCCAACCTTCTGCGCATGCCCACAAACACGCTGACACAGACACACACAAAGACTGAAAAAGCAGCTGAACTAAAACAAGTGGGATAAAACTATTAAAAGGCCATAAACATGATGAAGTCACGCTCACACACACATAGTGACATACACACACACTGACACAAAGTAACAGTGACACACAAAGGCACAAAGACTGATTTAGCCTACACACACACACACACACACACACACACACACACCAAGAGCTAAGCCAGCTATCGTAGCAGACGAACTTGGGAGCTACAGACACACTTGTAGAGCAGGGGGTCGAGTTCCGTGTCTCAGTCTGTGCAAATCAAATTCAATCTCTTCTCGGAGAGTGTCTGTCAGCTGGAAGACGTTGTGACGATGAAATCTTAACTTAGTGCGTGAAGTTCATGAACACTGAACGTGTCCAAATGGCTTTGTTTTGATCTAACCCACGGCGGACTCCTGCCTTCTCCTCGTTGTAGCTTTCTCGCCCGTCACCCACTGCAAACCGTGACGTTAATTCGGTTAAAGGTTACTCTCGTCATATAGATCCCCAAGTAACGGCCCTTCAAGCTTACAACAAGGTAGGGAGGCCACTTCCCCATCACCCACGATATGTATGTACGGCCCCTGATGTGGCCCTTAGCAGTCGGCTGGGCTATAAGCACATTACCTTGCAACCACCACCACCACCCCCCACCCACACAAAAACACAGAGTGACAGACAGTCACACACATGTATACCTTTCATACAGTTTTCATTTTCCATCTCTTTCTTCTCTTTGTACTGCCACTCCCCCCCCCCCCCCCCCCCCCCCCCCCAACAACCCCCCTCGCCTCATTTTTGGGGGTAGGGGTATGGGCGGGGAGGGGTGGTGGTGGTGGTGGAGCTAATTAACAGAAGTGAAAGTGACAGAGACACCTTGAGCAATTATCTGTCACTAGGATACATCTTCTTGAATAGGGAACAAAACGACCGGGCGTCGCTGACAGGGACAGATTCGCGTCAGCCACTAGCCTACACATCATGATCATCATCTTGTGTTTGTCACCTGCTGCTTCAGGTCCCCCAAGACTTTGCCTTGGCCCTATTCAATGCTTGTTTAATTGAAGGTGTTCTTTTCATCACTTCTGATAGTTTTTCAGGTGATTTGACAAAAACACGCTTTATGCAGTCATTGTGCCCTCCATGAGCCCAACTAAAACCTGTTTTCGCACAAAGTGCACCATACGACAGTTGGACCTTTTTTTTCAGTTCAGGACTATGCACTTCCAAGTTTTGCGTGGTATGCATTCAGGAAAGTTTTGCTCCCTCATTTTGGCAACATTCTTTTCAGCATCTACCTCTTCATTACTCTCACGAATATGTAATTTTTTACTGGTGGCTGCATTCTCTTAGTGAATACATGTGTCAGTCGCTCATTAGTCACTATGAAAGATGGCCGACCATGGTGTAAGCGAGGACGTGCCAACTGGAACAAGGGACAATAACTCGCGTCTTCAACAGGAAAATAGTACTTTTTTTTTGTTTTTCTTTTTTTTTTAGCCATATTGTCGATTTTCATATTTTTTCGTACTTGGTGTATTATTGTATTTGCCAGTCAAATCTCGTAAAATACACTAAAAAAAAATCGTAGCATAGACAGGTCTGACTTGCCTGCAGCACACTTTCCCTACACCAACTGTTCTATCAAATGGACAAAAGCAATACTCACCACAGGCATCATCATGCATAGAAAAGTAGTTAGCTTATTTGACAAGCTCAGGAAAGACAAGGACTAAAGTGTCTAACCTACAGACACATTACATATATTCCTGTGATCTTGTAACACAAATGGGAGGGAAGGAAATTTTGAGGTTGGGGGATGGGAGAGGAGACCATGGATTTCTTGCAATACTATGAATAAAGTGACTTTCCCCCCTACTCTGCACTGAAACAGTTTTGCTGAAGTCAAAGTTTTCAGGATCCAAATATTGTTGCTGTGTTTACTTACTGTGTAAACAAAGTCACATAAACATCATAATCTGCATCATAGTTATGAACTGAGAAGAAAAAAAAATCTTTGGAAAAAGGTACAGAACTTTTTATCCGTCTTTTGTTTTTTTATCATTCTCTGGCTAATCAAGACGGCTTCAGAGTTTCTTTTTTTGGTTCAATCACTATACAGGTGACTGTTTTTGAGTGAACAGTACAAGCAACAGGTGCCAGCCACACTCACTTTGGGCAAACACAGATATCACATCCACTGCCATCACCATCATTCAGACCACTGCCATCACCATTTGTTCCTGATTTGGTCCTCCATGGCTGTGACCACATCTTCTCTTTATTAAAGAAAGCCCATGATTCCTACACTGTCACAACACCTCGCAGAATTTCACTTTCAGGAACAGGCCCTACAGAAATAGTAAACATTGTGGAGGAGCACTGATTACTTCTGTTTTTAGAGATAGAAACCTCACATCAATGCAAATTTGAACTGATAGCTTGAAGGGGGGGGGGGGGGGGGGGGGGGTGGGGGGGGGGGGGGGGGGGGGGGGGGGGGGGGGGGGGGGGTGGGGGGGGGGGGTGGGGGGGGGGGGGGGGGGGGGGGGGGGGTGGGGGGGGGGGGGGGGGGGGTTAGGAAAGGGTTAGGTAAAAGGGAGTAGGAAGGCAATGAGGGGGGAGGGAGGGGGGCATGCTTTTTATTGTTTTATTTCATATTTGTTTTTTGTTTTTGTTTTTGTTTGTGGGGACTTCAACTGATGAAAGCTAGCGTCAGTCCATCTACGTTGAAAATAACTTGAACCATAAGATATTTCACCATTACTAGGTCCGAAATAAGTGTCTAATTGAAATGGAGACAATCGTTTTACAAACCCTGTCCATTCAGCCTTCTATGGTCTGCTTGTCAATGCTCCTGTCCTCATCTGTCCTTGTCATGCATCATGTCCTTTTGTCCATGAATTCGATCTCACGGTATCACCTGATCTGACGGTAATCACCATGTCACCATCACCTGACATTGTTTGGTGTTGGTGCTTCTGTCCACGACATCGCCTATGAGCTTTTGCTGTGACAGTATCATCATTCTTCTTGACAAACAACAAACAACTGATGTTTAATTGTGACCTGGTTCCTATCTTGGATGGCCGTCAACATGCTGTTTTGATATGTGACTCGTGGGGGTCATTCTTGGTGACCTCACAGCGAAGTTTGATGTTACCTGGATCATTCTTCATGCAATCAACAGCTGGAAGTTTTGATGTGACTTAATGGGGGTGTCAGTCCCTTCATGACATCACAGCTGAAGTTTGATGTGAACTGGGTCCAGGGTCTTGAATGACTTCACTAGCTTACTACTGATGTGTTGATTATGTGACCTGGGGGTCTTCTTGATATACATCACAGAAAGCTGATTTTTGTTGTGACTGGGGTACAGTCTTCATGACCCTCACTGCCTGATTTAGTTGTAGTGACTGGTTTCAGTCTTGATGACATCACAGCTGAGCTTTTGATGTGTCACCGGTTTCAGTCCCTCATGACATCACTGATGATGTTTGGATGTGACTGGTTTCAGCATCTTCATGACAATCACGAACTGCTGATGTTGTTGTGACTTTTTGCTGGTTCAGGGGTCTTCATGACAATCACTCTGCTGGATGTTTGATGTCACCCCGCACCGGTTCCTTTTCAGAGTCTTCATGACAGCACTGCTGATGTTTTTCTGTGACGGGGTTCAGTCTTGATGACATCAATTTGCTGGAGTAATTGATGATGCCTGGTTCACGTCTTGGATTGGACATCACTGTCAACATTAAGCCGCTGTGGTTGTTTTACTGTGGTTGTTTATCGGATTAAAAATTGCACAAACAGATTCAATCTTAACACATCAGTTCTGGTTGTATCAGTATTACAGCATGACTGAGTAAACAGCATAACGCTCATTGACTGAGTAAAAACAGCAGTACGCTCATTCCTTTCACCATATCTGATGCTTCACAACCATCATTCACACCAATCACCAATCCACTCCCAAACATCAATTTCACTGCAAGGTTTCAATTTCATGGTGTTTTATTCAATGGTGGTCAAAATTATTTGCTAATCCAGGACTCTGGTCTGGCCACGATACAGAGGAGCCCTGCAAACAAATGCAAATATTGAGTACTGAATTCTGCCTATCCTTTCTCGGTATCTTTGCTATCCTGGAAGTTCTTCTTCTGGACCTAGGTGAAGGTAGATCCCTCTTTCACATCAGCATCGCAAATGGTTCAGCTGTGTAATAACCTTGACCATGATTCACTGTCTGTCCGTTTCTGCTTCAGACGTGGTGAGGGTAGCTGAGGGGACTCTTGAGGGAGATTCTGACATAGTTGTTGTCACATGAAGTGTTTTGGCTGGATCTCAGGATTCCTTTCAGACCAGTCATAATGCCTAAGTCCTGAAAACAGGGCAAAAGCATTGTCTTGCTGTGGTAAGTACTAATAAACTTTACTATTGCGTAAAATATCCGCAAATCATAAGCACTAATACTACCACTTCCTTAAACTACTCCTTTGTTGTAAACCCCGGACCGCCAATCTTCTTCACATGTGCCATTTTGGTCAATATAAAATATAACCAAGAAAAAGCAAAGAAAGCCAAGTAACCAGAGAACCTCTGCAACTATGATACATTGGGTGTAAAAGCCCAGAGCACCACCAGATCAAATCATTTGCTTTTAAGTAATTGTCGAACAATAAGATAGAAAAGTAAAGGACAGGGTGTTTGCGTAAGCCTTGGTCCGACCACAGAAGCCCACATGCAGTGCTTAAAGCACTTATGAAAACAAAAATTTCAACAACAACAACAAAAAAAACAGAACACAGTGCGCCCATTATAACACATACCAACTTAAAAATTTCAAATACCATGGCATTTCTATATATCCAATGACCTGCCAAAAAGAGTCTGTCAACACTCACACTCAAATTAAAACCAAATCATCTCAAAAACACTGATTTCCTTCCAAACAACTCAACCACTGCCATTGTCTGTCTGAGATGATGGGTGGAATTTTCTCTGCAAAAAGAAGCAAGATCAAAGATTTCTGTGTAATGAAAAAGGTTCGTTCCGTGAGGGCTTATCTGGAAATTGCCACCAAGGCGAGACAACTAAAAACTAACTTCCTAAATCAAAGGACCTCTGCATTCTGGACATAGGCTCTGCATATAAAGTCCAAACGGGAGGAATACACTAAAGAGGGGTATTTTTTTTTTTCAAATTTACGTTGACCCCGCCCCCAGATTTTTTTTTATTTTTTATGTCATAACAAGTGTGTTTTCCCCAGTTTCAGAGTAACAATCTGATCTAGTTAAATCCAAAGGATAGTTTCTCAGCAGCCTGCAGTTGGATAATGAGGGTGAACCTGCCGCTGCATACAGCTGCTGGTAGACTCAGGGGTGGTGTGCTGAATGCTGCTCAAGGCAGAGATGAGAGCCCTTTGAATGATGAATCTGGTATCCCAAGAGTTTGTCCAGATACAAGGGTCCTCACAGATCCATTACACAACTAATGATAGTTCCACTTTATAAAAGGACCATTGCGTCCGCAGAGGTTCAGCAGAAAGTTTTCCTTAGCAGTTCCACGCATCAGTATAGGATGTGGCCAACAACCCACAACAATGTGCAGTTCAGAGCTTTCGTTCGGCAAAGAAGTTTTGATAAGTGTCCCATCTGACAAAGAAAAGCAAATTTGAGCTTCTTCTGGTCGGAAATACCACTCTCAGAAATTTGGTCTCTTTTTCTTTTCAGGAGGAGAGTTATCTAATTGAGAGGTTTCAGCAGGATCAGCAAACAACTTTCATTCAAATTTATGAAATGAATGTAAGCACTGTGTCTTGTAACGAACAGGTAAAAAGAGGCCTGTTTCCCTTCTGGCACTCTGCTTCGCCCGCTGGTTCTTTATTACCACAATCTGGAGCCTGTGCTGACCACTAGGCCCTAGAGGGCAAATAACATCATCTACAAACCAATGAGCAGATTAGAATCCTGCTGAAAACTGCAATAAAACCAATTTTGTTGTTTAAAATATGCTAAAGATGGGCATGAAGACACCCAACTTCTCAATGGAACACCAAAAAAGTAGTGCCAAACACCCAACACCCAAACTTGAAAGCGTCATTTCTGCCAAAAATTGTGTCACTAAAAAATTGGAAGAGGTAACAAAAAAA
>JADBJO010009952.1:0-5000 GCA_016801955.1 Conus betulinus
ATGAGGCCTTTTGTGTAGACATTGTACAGAACAGGGAAAGAGGAGAACCTTGAGTAATCCCACAGAAAGTTTATGAGGTCAGAAGTCCATCTCCAAATCGAAGGATGATGGTTCGCTCTCTGAAGTGCTGCTGCAATCCATCGTGTAAGTTGTCTTACTGACTCCATAGTCAAGGAGTAGTTCCACGAGAAGCGGGAACTGGACTTTGTTGTATGCATCTTCCAGATCTATTGCAACAGCTAGTGTTTCTTCCTTTCTTTTGGAATCCTTCGTACACTTATAGGCAAAAGCGGCCGCATTTTCCCATGTACTTTTACCTGTTCTGTAGCAGATCTCTTGCGAGTTTTCTTGCTATGATTCGTTCCATGAGCTTTCCTGCTATATTTGCATAGTGAGTATGCGGTAGCCATTTAGCTGATGATGATCTTTTCCTGGCTTTGGTAAGCTTTCAGGTAGCTGTGTGTCCAGTCTTCTGGGACATAGCCTTTATCAAAACTCTCCTGGTAGAGACTGAAGAGTTTGGCTCTCTCCTCTTCTGAGAGCTGTTTGATATCTGCATACCGTACTTTGTCTGGTCCTGGAGCACTATCTTAGTGCATCTAGCTATTGCGTCATCCAGTTCAGATTCTGTGATTTCATCATCAATGCCAGTCTGAGCTAGGTGTTGGTTTAACTTGGTCAAATATTTCTTCCTTTCCTCCAGATTTCTTTGATCACTCTGTTTCTATGAAACGTTTAAGTAGAGCCGCCGACCCTTCTCTAAATTTTGTCTTCAGTTTTGTGATCCCATCAGCGTCTAAGATATCTGGGGTTGCGTTTGTTTTTGTTTTTTTTTCCTTCCATGCGACTATAAAAGTGCCAGAACTGAGTCAGTGTTGTGTGTCATAATTAAGTGACAGACAAAACTGTTGCCACTTGGTTTCTTTTGCTTCTTCAGCTACTCTTTCGAATTGTTCAGTCTTCTGATTCATGTCTGTTTTAATAGCTAGATCAGGCAAGGTTTTTCTTCTTTCTCTCTGCCAAATTCTTACAGACTTGCGTTTCTCTTTCCAGGCTGTTTCTGTGTCTATATTCCACCAAAGGGGTTGGACGATTTGTTTGGTTGTAGCATTGTTTCTTTTGCATCTTCTACTCCTTAACGTTCCTATGATATCCCCTTCATTGTTGTTGTATTGAAAAGGGGTCCTTTTGTTTCGTTTGTGTAACTTTTTTGATGGTTTCTGTAAAACTGAACACAACAGGGAAATGGTCACTTCCATGATGAAGAAGTGCTTCCGCACTCATACCTGCTGTGAATTTTGGTCCAGTGAGTGCAAAGTCAATGACACTGTCAGTGTCACCCTGCCTCCCTGTATGTGTTGGGGATGATGATGTCAGTGCACTAAGAAGTACTTCATCCAACATCGCTTCCAGTGCAATTCCTTGAGGATTGGTACCATGTTGATCCCACAATTTTGAGCGTGCATTAAGATCTCCACATAGTATGACAGAGTCTCCAAATTCATGTTCTATTTCCTCCAGAAAGGTCCAATCCGTTTTTGATGTGTGGGTACCTGGATGTATATATGCATTGATGACTACAAGGCTTTTCTGATTACCATCCGGTCTTTCTAGCCTCACACCCATTAGCTCACGTGTGCTGCTACACCATTTTTTTCCAAGTCTATCCTGGACAGTTTGTTTTTTTTCAAGTTTTTTTTGTTTATTATCATAGCTAGTCCTCGTCCATCATGCTTTTGAAGTATTATGAATTCATCCAATTGTAATGGTCTGTGGGCGGCACTTCTAGTTTTCTTGTAGACACAGAACATCAAAGTCATATGCTAGTTTTTCAATTGTTGAGATCCTCTTTCTGGCACTGCAGCAGTTCCAAGTACACAAATCCTGAAATATTTCTTGGATAGTCTTTCAGCTTTTGTTATATTCCTACCTACCTTTCTTCTTCTCCCCTCTTTTACTACGCCAACTATTATTGTTTTGTGGGGATCCAGTTTTAAGTCCAAAGCCTGCACCAGAAGATCCCCAAGGTGCAAGCGAGACAAAGTATTTTGAGAAACCCATAAAAAGGTATTCTTAGTTGTTGAGGGGTCATAAGCAGTCGCCCTGACAGAGCCTCATATCAGGGACAGAACCGAGGGTAGTCATGCTGATGAATCACAAACGTCTGTATGGATTTATGAGAGGATACTGCAGCATACAATCATGCTAGGCATCCTTTTCCTGGCAACACATGCCAGCTTCTACGGCACATGATGCCTTTGGCTACCATGACCTGCTGATCTGTTACGTGTGTGTGTGTGTGTGTGTGTGTTTGTGTGTGTGTTTGTGTGTGCGTGCGTGTGGTGTGTGTGTGCGCGCGCGCGCGCGCGTGTGTGTGGTGTTGTGTGTGTGGGTGTGTGTGTGTGTGTGTGTGTGTGTGTGACATCTGGCCCAGATAATACCAACGGTATGTTTGACGTTGAAAACAAAAACTATGAAGGTTTTTTTTTATGTGTATTGCCTTACCTATTGTGCATTTTGAAATCTAAATTACGCGCGAGCATGATTAGTGTATAGACCTGCATTCCATGTTATCAATCACGTTGTGGAGAGGAGCACTTTATCAGTCCCCAAGGAACATGCAGTGTTATAATGCCTGCATGAATGGCAATTGCACGTCTGATTTCCTGCAAAGACGCCGATGGTAAGCCCAGACCTGATGTTCACATCAGCAAAGACCTTAAGCAACTATCACAACATTTTCACAACAAGGATAAATATTAAACCCCGACTGAAATTAGCCAGACATTAAGAACACTTGCTTCAGACCAATTTACTACATGTTTTTGTGGCAATTAAGCCATATGAATGCCATGCCACAAGACAGTCACTGAATTTTCGCAAGACATTTTATCTACCTGAGTATTAGGTGCACTCAGCATACCTGCTTTGGGCATCGTTCTGACACAGAGCACAAAGGAGGACGTATTGAAAGTTATGACAGTTAGCGTGTTAAATATGATTAAAAACAGAGCTTTAAAGATCCATGACTTCCCAAACGCCTTACATACGACCTGTTATCTATAGGGACAATGATTACATGTTAACATTTCACTGTTGACATCATTTATGCTTTGCTGTTCTTTAATTAGTAAGAGCCCATAATTATTATGTTTCCATCAAATAATCACAATCGATCGTCAATTTATCATAACAAGCCACAGTAACCTGTGTCTGTCCATAATTATTATGTTTCCATCAAATTAATCACAAGTGATCGTCATCTTATCATAACAGCACAGTCCCCATGCTCCCACAGACCGCGAAGAGGTAAGAAGAGGGGAGAGAGAGACGAAGAGTCGTTCAGGCCAGACTGGTAGGAATGGAATCACGTGTATGCTTACTGGTTGGTGAGGGGGACTGTCCTCAAATTGGAGAAGGACTATAGTGGGGACATCCTGAGGGTGTAGTCATAACACAGAAAATGGGGGAAAATACGGTCTTTTGAAACAAGAAGCATGATGATCACTCAGACTTTGCGCAGAGTACAACACTCGAAATATCTGTTCGTATTTTTTGCGGTACTTGCCGCCATCCAGGACTGCGTTCAACTTGTCATATCATCTTTTCTCCTATGATAGAAGCCTTACTGGTTCTCTAACGCTCTTGGAACTGTTCTGTTAAAGATTACCCCACGGCAAGGAGGGGGGCGGACAGAATGCGAAAAATCGCGACGAAAAACTTAAGGGGGGGCACGAGTAAAACGTACCCAGGGCAGCTCAATGCTCGGGAGGGAGCCTGGGAGAAGCGCCACACACTCAGGACGGGGGGGGGCAAACACATCAACCGAGACCAACCCAGTAGGGTCAATATTGGGGTCGGGAGACATGGAAGGGGATGGAGGTGCGGGACAACACAGGTGTGGGGATCCGACACCAGAAGTGGAAGTGGAGGGGGAGGTGGGGGAGTCGATGCACATGTAGGCGCGACAGATTTCTCTCATAAAAAAAATGAACAATAGGAAGGGGAAAAACATAGTCCTAAAAATGCCAGGAGATAGCATGTGTAATTTCTCTTCTGGTTGAGGAGCTGCAATGGACGTCAAGTGGACAAGACAGACAACGAGAGGCCAATGACCACTTAATTCACTGGAGTAACTCGGCCTACCTCTATGTTCCTAGACCAGTGCCGCATTTAGAAGAAAACAAAACTTTTGGGTCCGGCTTTTTTTTCAACTTCCCGTTTTATATACTGAAGATATTCATGCCACATATGTATTTTTCAATCGTTTATCACCTTAGACCAACAATCATGATGCTTCCCTCAGTTGTCACTTCAAAAAAGATGACTCAAGGCACTATTCTATAAACTGGATAATAGGATGAAATCATTTTCGATAGTATGCACCCTTTGTGCACATGATCCGTTTCATGATGCAACAATCATCTGTCAGTCACAGGGAAACAATACAGAGAAAGCTGTTTTACAGTGCAAAAGACGATACATCTGAACGTTCACAGACTTAACATTTCCCACGGGATGGCAAGGTATGACAGAGTGCCGTGATGCGTCATGTGACACAAACATTTTTTCTCACTGTGGTTCTAAACCAGTATAACACGTGTGATCAGCAGTCTACGTCTCCTTGTGCTTTTTTTAGATCAGTTATCATATACTGAAAAAGTTGAAGATGAGCATCGAGTCTCGATAATCCCAACATTTATATGTAATGATCAGTTATTGGCCTTCTCGTATACTCTGATGTGTGACTTCATAAATGATTGTTATGATGACGAGACGATGAGGCCTTCTGTAAACATCCCCCATGTGCCAACATGTTCAGGTGTGCAAATGGGAAGTGTTTTTGTCTGTAGAACATGTCTGTGATTATTTGATCCACTGTCAGGACAAATCAGATGAGCAGAATGTTTGGGTATTTAAGAAACAAACGACGGACGTAAACATTTTGGTCCCATCTCCTGTTCTGGTTAATTTTGATGAGATCAGAAGCTTCATCCCCA
>JADBJO010009952.1:10000-22654 GCA_016801955.1 Conus betulinus
TGCTTGGATACACAGTGAAGAAAGACAGGCAACAGTGGCAGACACAGAGACTGCTGGCTCTAGTGACTGTCAGACTGGTGATAATATTGTGCAGACTGTGTGGCCCAAAGGACAACCAGCTGTGGAGGCAGTCTATGGAAATCTCAAGACTACCAGCTCTGGAGATTGTCAGAGCAGTGACAGTGTTGTGCAGACTGTGTCGACCAAAGGACAGCTGGAGGAGGATGGATTCTGTGGAAGACCTAATGACACTGATAATGACGTGGACTCATACGAAGTGGAAAATCTATCTTCATAAAACGTGCATTCCAAGAAAACGTAAGTCACTAACCCGCACCCCACCCCACCCCTTTTTCCCCTTTGCCAATAACTGGAATAGAATTTTCGAATCCCACCAAGTGAAAAGATTTCCTGACCCTGTAAAATGATTGGCATTGACTCTCTCTCTCTCTCTCTCTCTCTCTCTCTCTCTCTCTCTCTCTCTCTCTATCTATTTCTCTCTCTCTCTCTCTCTCATATCCATCCCCAAACACATCCTTTCCCAAGTGGACATGCGCACACATGCACACACACACACACGTGCACGCACGCACACACACACGCGCGCACACGCACTCGCGCGCACAGGGCACACGTGCACGCGTGCAAGACAACACACACACACACACACACACACACACACACAAACTGGCAGACAAAAACGATTTATGAATTCTTATGTGTGCATAATATATCATGTATGACTATGAAACATTGATTTCTTACTTATATTTTTTCTCCATTTCACACACATACGCATGCATACAGACATGAACATGCGCGGATACACACATATGCACTCTGTAGTGACGCATGGTTTCTGCGCACATAGGCGAGCTCAGCGGAAGAGCACCTCGCGTGAGAAGTGTTCACTAACAGTCGGGTAAACAAGCAGACAAACTCCGGCAGTACGACACTAGGTCTTGAAGAGATGGGACCTGCTAGTTTAGGGAGTACGACTCCTTGGCTTGAAGAGAGTGGACCTGCTAGCGTGTAGTTAGCTAAGGAGCTACGCCCTGCTACAGAAACACTACTGACAAACCACTGTTAGGGCCTCCAGTTAATAGGAGACAGTTTAGCCCCAGCATTGCGACAGAACAGACATAGATGGTAAGAACGTCAAGGACGGCTTTGACAGTACCACTGCTGGGCCCGGAGACTGACAGAAAGACAGTGACTGTGGGATAGACTCAACTTGCTAGTTCATGCCAGTGAAGGGCTTGGGAAAGAATCCTGATGATGACCCCCAAGTCAGAGTCTGGACTGACAAAAGGTAGAGTGCGTGTGTGTAAATGTGCAAGTGCTTGGTATATAAACAAACTTCTTGAAAAGTGTAGGGAAACACTTTAACTCTCTGTCTCTCTGTTTTCCTCTTTCTCTCTATCTCCATCTCTACTCTCTCTCTCTCTCTCTCTCTCTCTCTCTCTCTCTCTCTCTCTCTCATGCGACCTTAGGTATACTGTTAATGTTGCTGATGATATTGCATATTGATAATTGTGTTTCCTTTTTCTTTAATGTACAAACCGAGTTAAGAAATATTCAGACGATGTACACAAAATGAGGTATAGTAAATCTTTAAGTTTTTTTTTCCTTTGGGAGAGCCATACTGCAAACTTGGCCCTGATAAAACGCAAGCTTGAGGACATGTATTGATACTCACGCGCACAGCGTTTGTCAGTACATCAGCAGACTTTAATAATTGGACAAGAATATTTCACTTTTTGATATAGATGTGATACCATGTGTCAGTCATTACGCTCATTTATGTTTGTCACACTTACAAACTGTTTTGAGCGCTTTTATTCGATTGTGCCCTTGTTTTTAGTTTAACAAACGCACGCTCGCAATATCGCGCGCGCAAAATTACAAGCTGTTCAAGGTGACCCGTTTGCACAAAAATGAGTCTGAACTCGCAAGCAGCGTAACTGAGAGAGGCCCAAAAAAAGGGATGGCTAGGTCATTTCTGTCGATTTTGACTTTTCATCAAAAACTGAATCTTTAATCAATAAATATTCGATCCATATAGTTTTCAGACTTAGATTTGACCGAAAAAATGTATTTTTTCTGCCTTTTACTCGACATACCCTTCAACAATTGCACAGTTTCAACGGTAGAAATACCCCAAATTTCGATCGTCAACCAAGTTTGAACCCCTTTCAGGCCCCCAGCTCGTCGTATACCATTGGAAAGGTCGTGACCTCTACTTTCCGGTGCATGCAGTCTCTGCATGAAATATAGCCATTCAGAACAGTTTCAAATAGTTTAGGCGTAAAGAAAGCATGAATGAATTCGAGTATGTCAACCAATGAGAATTGAGGACGCATGCACGCCATAGTTACGAACAGGAAACGCGAATCGTGATTGGTCAGGAGGGAGCTCACTGGCATGTTTATGTCAAGACAGCATGGCGCAGCAAACTTTGATCAGTGAAGAGCGGCTGGCTTTTTTAAACTCAGTTCTGGCGAAAATCTTTCTCTACCTGCAGCAGATCAGGAAGAATTGGGCGCCCTTATTTCAGAGTACTTCTCTGCACCTGATTTTGAAGATGAAGAACTAAGTGATTGCGATGAAGATTCAAATGAAACTTTGGCGGGCACTCGACCGGTCGATTCGAATGAAAGGGAGCTTGATCCATCTGAACATGAATTGGACAAACCGCTCGTTCACATTCAAGAAATCCATGGAGATGCTGAATGTGACATGGATGTGGAGAATGGAGTGCCAGCATGCTACAACGAGCACGAGTACGCTCATGCAAGGCCAGTGGACATGGGTGCGTACAGATCAAAGTGGCAGACCCAGCCTGTCCCGATGACATCAGGAGAGGGTGCACCAAGCAGTTTTCACCTGAAGAAATCACTGCATTTCATCTGTCAGTGCTTGACATGGAGAAAGATGGGTGCTGTTAAACTGACAAATGTGAATGTGTGTGTGTGTGTGTGTGTGTGTGTGTGTGTGTGTGTGTGTGTGTGTGTGATTGAAATGAAAAAAGGTTTCCAAACAGTGAATTTGGAACAAAATTGTTTTTGTTTGTTTGTTTTTTTTAGAAAAAGTTTTGACTGATTTTGATCATTTTTATTGCTGTACTTTATTGTTATTCTTCTTCCTGTTGCTATCATCACTAAGATATGATTATAATTGTTATTCTTGTGTGGGTTGTAACTTGATTTCATTTCATAAGTGTTGTTTATCTACATTTTTTTTTTGCAATCCACTTCATGAACACTTGCAGATCTGCATAGTATGCCTTATATAATTGTATTTCACATTTGCAGTGACACAGAGTACAAGTATTTTTAATAAGCAAGAAATCTGGTAGGAGGTTCCTACCAAACTTCAAGACCTAATACTACATTCTGAGTAGATTTATTAGGTTTTAGTCATTTTAAGTTGTAAAGAGGAAGCATGTATTCTGTGAAGTATCAATTGTGTAATTTTGCTGTGTTTGCATGTTTTGATTTTTTTTTCAGTTCTGACTGTAAGTACAGTGTAATTTTCTTTGCTGAAATAATGAAAATGATTTATACAGATTTTTTTAATGTAACAGAATATTGCCAGCTGATTTTGTTGGAAAGTGAAAAAAAAAAAAATCAGCACTGATGAAAGTAATGCACATGATTTTTCAGTGACAAACACTAGCTTGTGTGTGTGTGTGTGTGTGTGTGTGTGTGTGTGTGTGTGTGTGTGTTTTTCATTGTAATCTATGTAAGGACATTTTGCAGGTGCAAAAGAATTGTTTATTCTGGGAGTTCTGAGTTCCTGCATAAGAAAAGCACCAAAGATTGAGTGCTCTAAATGGAGAGTGCAGCATGACAGCAGCGAGTGCGATCCACCTACAATTTGCTGTCTCGCGCCATTTGCAAAGATGCATTTTTGTTCATGCTGGGTAAGACCACCAGTAGATGTATGTTAATGAACAACTGCCATTAAACTTTATTCACAGTATGCAGCCATGACTTAAAACTGATAAGATTATGCTAAGTAGGTGGTCATTTCCTACTAATTTTGTTGCAACATTTCCAGCCCCTTTCAGTTTATACACAGATACTAAACCAGTTCATTGTCAGAGGTTATTCTGACATTTAGAATGGGACAACATCAGAATATTGTTTCAAGTTTAAGAAAAAAAAACAAACTCAAGTAATGGAGACAGAAAAAAATCACTGTTGAATTATGTAGGAAACATTACCATTTTTGATTACTTATTACTATAATAAATACTTTTTTTAATCTTGCCATGCAGTGATTATGATTGTAGATCATAATATAATAGACCTATCATGCTTTTGTGTGTGTGTGTTCATTATTGCATATATGCCCATGTCAGTGGCGGGCTTTTCGTGTGTGTGTTGTATCTTTTCTCATGTATCTTTTTGTGTCATTGTCTGTGTCCAAAGTAGTAACAGTGGTATTATCATTACTCGCACTCCACTTGCACCGGACCAAGACAATGTACCCAGGTCTGTTCTATCAAAGTCTCGGCAATGTCAACCCACAGAGGACAACTATTTTCAAGTCATTTCGAAACTATCTATCAGAGCAGTTCCTGCACCACTGCTGAGTCTCCTTGGTAGAGTGTATGTTTTTGTTGCTGTGTGTGTGTAATAATTGTGACTAAGTGATTTTTTTTTAAAATATATGAATATGGTTTTCTTTTTTTTCAGCATTAGTCAGAATTTGTTCACCTGCCTGAGCAAGCACTATCAGACTGAGGGCTTGGTTCCACCAGTAAAAAGGAGTGGAGGTAGGTAAAAAAAGTAACACCTGAGGCCTGAAGTTTGAAGACACTGATGCCGTCAAGAAATTTATTTGCAATTATGCAGAAGATCATGCAGTCAATCTTCCTGGCCGTGTCCCTGGATTTAAGAGAGAAGATATTCACCTCCTGCCTTCAGCTGTCCTGAAGAGTGGCATCTACTGTACACTGATAATGCAGTTCAAGCTAGACTGCAAGTAGTTGGTGCTTCCACCCTCCGCCAACTATGGCTGGAGCTGTCCCCATACATTGTTGTGGCTAAACCCATAACAGATTTGTGTTGGAGGTGTCAGCAGAATGATGCCAGGATTTTCAGGGGAGTTTTTCTTTCTCACGAGGAAAAAAATGAGCAACAACAGCATATGAGCCAGGTAGACGGTGAACGCCAGCTGTATCACCGAATGAAAGCTGAGGCAAAAACTGTGGCTCTCCAACATGGACTGCAACGACTGCAACAAACTCCACCAAACTCAGGGAATTTCACCATGCACTATTCGTTTGATTTTGTACAAGTGCATTATCCCAGCATGGTGGCACAACCAGGACCCATCCATGTTTTAACCCCTTGAAAGTGTGGTGTTTTTGGCGTCTGCTGTGAGGGCATCCCACAGCAGGTATATTACCTCATCGGTGAAGCAGTGGCCACAAGCAAGAGGAGCAATGCTGTCATCAGCTACCTCCACCACGTTTTTGACAGCTATGGCCTGGGAGAGAGAGAGACTAGAGCTGCACTGTGACAACTGTGCAGGCCAAAATAAGAACAAGTACATTTTATGGTACATGGCCTGGCGTGTTCAGAGAAGGCTTCACACCGAGATTTCCCTCAATTTCATGCCTCCTGGGCACACAAAGTTTTCCCCGGATTGGTGTTTTGGTCTCCTGAAGCTGTGCTTCAAATGCCAAGATAATGTCTCCAGTCTGGATGACCTGGCCCGCGCAGTTGAGATAAGCACACCAGTGTCTGGGTCAACATCGCTCAGCTTGTTGGCCGGGAAGATGGAACAGTGATAGTGCCAACCTTCAACTGGCAGGAATACATGACACCAGCCTACAAGCAGCAGCTGAAAAAGATCAAGCCAGTAGGCCATTTCAGGTTTTCAGCAGACCACCCTGGGAAGGTTTTCTACAAAACCACCATAGCTGATGATGATCAGCAGTTCCAGCTGGTGACGCCAGCAGCTTATGCAGCCCTGCCTCTGATGCCTACTGAGATGGCTCCTGCTCTCCTGAGTCATGCTTGCAAGCAACATCTTTACCACAACATTCGACAGTATGTGCTTTATGATGTACAAGATGTTGTGTGCCCAGACCCTGGCCAGGATCCTGGTGTTGATGAAAACTTCTAGCCCTGTGCACAAAAAGTGTCAAGATGGAAGATTTGAAAGGGTGTGTGTGTTTTTGTGCAACTTTTCTCATGTTTCAGTGTGTACAAAATAAGTGGGTGCACCGTCAAAAAGGAAAAAAGTGTGTAGCTTCCTGTGAATAGTGAATTGCTTTTTGTTCTTATTCTCTGGACTGGATTACCGTGGACTCTGCAAAAGTTCTTCTTCCTGGTATGTATTTTCTTTTTTCCATTTATTGATCAAAATATTTATTTATCAATTCATAATTAAGCATGGTCTATTACATGTTACATTTCCAACTGACTGTGTCTGAATTTCACTGGAAGTGTGTTGGTCAGCATTAACAAGTTTCCTCGTTAATACTTTCCAGACGAGCGCGGCAGAGCAACGCCGCTTCCCTGCATGCGCGTGCACCGCACGTGCTTACAACCGTTGCAGACGTGCGATTTTCGCACTTTTTTATTTTATTTTACGTGTCCTAATATAAACCTAACAAGCAGTTGTTATATATCAACGGAAAGGGTAAAGTGCGAACTTTGTAATGAGCATAGTATTAAAATATATTTTTGGTAAAATAGCAATGCTTTTGTTACGGAAACAACATAAGTAAAATGTAGGAGAACACAATCTAGTTTACGTTTGTTTGGTTAGTATGACAACAGCAAATGAGGAAGAAAAGGGGCATAAAACTTCGCTCTTACTTTGAACAGATGCAGAGAAAGCCTGAGGTATTCAATATGTGTAATCCAAGTGAATTTTTTTTTTTAAGGCATTTAAATCATTGCACACAGTACACACTTTTCAATGTTTTTGTTTCAGATGATACGACTTATAAAACTATTAAATACACAGAGCAAATAAAAATGAAGCTCAGATTCTTTTCGAAAAACGTACACACCTTTATCCCCTCATTTTCTGAACTACTTTACTGAACCAGTTCTAAAACCACATGTCATTCTCCTTCTGCCCGATATGTTGGTGAGGCAGGAAATTCCACACGTGCCTTACAGTGCCAGACGGGTCTCTTTGTTCGGACTGCTCTAAGGTCACAACGGTCATCGCTAGTGCATGTAAACTTACCCTCCCAGTGGTTAGAACCCTGTTCTAAATATTTATGGCAGCTGCATCCCCTAGACGGTAGAGGAGAGAGCATGGGAATTTTTTATAGTTGTGCCGTCACGGAGGCACGGCACGTCCAGGCAGTACTGCAGTGCTGCCGTCACCAGTGCACGGCTCGTCGTGAACGGGTCGACAGAGTTGCCGTCACTATCGCACGGCGCGTCGCGAAAAGGTTAACCTCTTTCCTTGTATGATTCTCCTCTTCTGCTGAGGTGAAGGGGGGGTGCTAAACCTCTATATCACAGTAAATTTAAGCAATATCTACTTTATTTTTTGTGTCAGGTTGTAACATAGTGTATTGTAACATTACGCAAAATTTGGTTAAGATGGGTGGAATATAACTACCTGTTGCTAAAGCGTTAGTTAGCAAGAAATGTGAAAATCTTTAAATTTGATTTTCTCAAAACTCGCTTTGCTATGTCATGCTCTTCGAACGCACATAACTTACTCAATTTTTGGAGTAGAACTATAAATCATATACCAAAAGAAAGTGATGATTTGCAGATTTTGAAAAGTATACTGCTTAAACAAAAATTTCAGAGCCACCTGCATTTTTTCATATGGTTTAGATAATGTATCGTAGTGTATAGAATTCAAAGCTTTTGTCAATTTTTTGCACTGAAAGTGTGACAACAACTGCTCCAATGCAAAATTGGTTTTGGCACGTGTTCAGTTGAATCTGAGTCCAGTGGGCTGAACGAGTTCACAAAAGAAACTCCAAAATCACGAAAACATGGTCACGGTTTGCGAGCGCATAGCTGAGGCAACAGAGTTGGGTTGACTGCAAACCACATTGCACGTGCAAGTCGTGCCTTTACTGAACACATGGCAACCAGTTTTGCTGATCAGTGGGTATAAAAAAAGCCGCATTTGGGGGTGTTTTTAACCATGCCACCAAGACAGAGATTAAATGACACTGACCAGGGAAGGGCTGTTGCTTGCCTTCAAGAAGATGTAGGCATCAGAGAAGTTGGTCGTCGCCTTCAAGTGCATATGCTGTCATCAAAAGACTTCGTGACTGCTTCAATGCCACTGGTATTACTGCTGAACGAAGACGGTCTGGCCAGCCTAGGTCCACCACCAGACAGCAGGACAGACTGCTGGTTCTGACAGCGCTGAGACAAAGAACTACCACTGCAAACAATCTCAGGTGACAACTGCATGCTGCAGTGAACATCAACATTTCCGACCAAACTGTTCAGAACCACCTGAGAGAAGTTAACCTCTGAGCAAGATGGCCAGCTGTTTGACCTGTGCTGATGGTGGCTCACCATAGGGCGTGACTGACCTGGTGCCGAGCTCATGTGGCCTGGATGAGGCAGCATTGGGCCTGGATGATGTTTTCTGATGAGTTGCGTTTTGCTGGGCTCTTCCACGATGGTCGCATATGTGTCTGGAGGCAAATGGGGGAATGCTACCAAGAAGCCAACGTAATCGAACGGGACTGGTATGGCAGAGGATCTATCATGTGTGTGGGTGGCATAGGAAGGAACTACAGAACCCTCCTGTACTGACTTGAAGGCAGCCTAACTGGTGTGGGGTACAGGGACAACTTTCTTCCGCCTCTGGTCCTGCCTGCCCTGCAAGCCCTGGGCCCTGACGCTATCCTCCAGATCAACAACGCCTGTCCCCACCATGCCAGGGTGGTAAATGTCTTCTTGGACGAGCAGCAGGGTCAACCGCCTCGACTGGCCAGCGTCCTCGCCTGACCTTAACCCCAATCAAGCATGCCTGGGAAGTCCTGTGGCGCCTGCTTCATGAGAACCACCCGCCAGCAGTGAACCTGGGCCAGCTCTTCGACTTCTTGCAGCAGGAGTGGAACAACATCCCCCAGCTGACTCTCAGGAGACTTGTGGACATGATACAGAGATGTCTAGCTTGCATCCACGCTAATGGCAGCCATACTGAGTATTGACATTGATTGTTATTTGATTTGACTGTTCTGATTTCTGAAATGAAGGTGTTCATCAATTAAGCCCATGAAGTTTTTGAGCAGCTGTTATTCGTTTATTTCTGATGTCATCATTGTATCGTTCCATTGATGAATTTTCAATCAAATTGTTTGAAGAAGTTTTTGTTTTTTGGTTGAATTGTGTGTGAATGTTTTCAGCTGGCTCTTAAATTGTTTTGAGCAGTATATAATGTCTCAAAATCTTCCACTCACACCTTAAGACTCATTTTGTGCAGACGGGTCTATTCTTAATGGAAGGCGTTTTAATAAGATCTAGAGCTAGGTGGATTTCTCAAGGTGAAAAAAGCACAGATTACTTTTGTGGTCTAGAGAAGCGAAATCATGCCAGTAAACAAATGATTAAATTGACAGGCAGGCATGGAAATGCTTTAACAAATACCAAAGACATCATAGGTGAAGTGAATCACTTCTACTGTCAGTTATATGAAAGAGGCCAAGTGGAAAAATGTAACATCGACGAGCTTGTAGAAGATCTTCCCAAACTTGATCACTATGTTTCAGTTACTCTGGAAGGGAGTATTACAGTAGAAGAAGCAACACAGCTCTTAAAAACATGAAAAATAATAAAAGTCCAGGAAGTGACGGATTCACATGCAGGTTTTTCAAATTCTTCTGGAAACAGATTGGGATAATTGTAAGCAGTAAACAAGTGGGGTAGTCTTTGCTCCCATAAGGAAACCTAACACAGAGTAACTTTTATCCAAGACTGGCACAGCCTTTTAAACTTGAATAAAGTCAGACAAATACAAAGACGAACAATCTAATAGTGGGGGGAAAACAAGCGCAGGCCAACAACTAAATGTCTTCGTAGTAATGACTTGGCAAAACTTTTAACTTAAGGAGGGGGGAGGGGGGGCAGGAGGTTGAAGATGTAAAAAACTGGGAACATGAAGTTAAGAAAATATACTAAAGATATGAAAACTCTTCACTGGCTGCATAAGGGAACCATTGCAATCTCTTTTAAAGGCAGATATATTTGTATTGCCTGCTCCGAGGCCTTTCGTCCGCTGGGTCGGAACTCATCTGGGATAGTTGTTGGCCTGCGCTTGTTTTCCCCCCACTATTAGATTGTTCGTCTTGTATTTGTCTGACTTTATTCAAGTTTAAAAGGCTGTGCCAGTCTTGGATAAAAGTTACTCTGTGTTAGGTTTCCTTATGGGAGCAAAGACTACCCCACTTGTTTACTGTTTATTGTTTACTGTTCCCTGCCTCACTTCATTTCCAATTTGGGATAATTGTAGTTGGGTCACTTGACGAAGGATTGATAGAAAAGAAATATCCGTGACTCAGAAAGAAGGAATTACAGTATGTATTCCCAAAAGCTGATAAATCTAAGGAATATATCAGAAACCGGCGACCTATCACATTATTGAATGTCGTATATAAAATTGGGTCAGCATGCATAGTAGCTAGAATAAAATCAGTTCTTTCCAAGTCTAATCAGTGAAGATCAAACAAGGTTCATCTGTGGAAGATTTATCGGGGACAACATTAGACTTATATGATTTAGTATACCATTCAAATAAAGAACATCTTTTGGGGTTAATGTTATGTGTCGACTCGGAAAAGCCTTTGATACCATTGACTGCAATTTTATGTTCAAAGTACTTTAACCCATATATGCCTGAATTTTTTTCTTTGGTTTTCATGTATTCAGGAGTGTACAATGTTGCAAGTATTGAGGTTTGAAGGCTGGTTTTACATTTTCTTTATCAGTTTGTGTTTTAGACATATAAAACTACCATCCCACCATAGGGACACTAGGCACGAGATGGTACAGGTTTTATGATACATACAAACAAAGACACAGAACCCATTTGAAATCATAGTTCAGCTAAATGTATTCTTGAATTTTGTATCAAAACATGAACTAGTATTATCGACTAGGTTGTTGACAGATTAATTGTACACAACTGAACACAAAAACAACAAAAAAAAAGCATTTTACTCATAGTGAAGTCACACCCAGATTGACGTAGTTCATTCATCGTGTCTTTGTAAGCATACTGTCATTGATCAGCCATCTGTGTGAAAGGCTTGCAAAGCATTTGGCATGAAGCCCACATTGCACTTGGTGCACTTGTTACTGCTCTTCGTGCCACAGTAAGCACACCTGAGTGCTTCTGGACACACTTCACAAGATAATATCTGAGTGGGTGAGCAGCGTGGGTGCACTGCCTCTGAGGTGGCGCAGAAGTTGGGACAGCAAAAAAAAAAAAAAGAAATAAATAATATCTGCCGTCAAAGTGAAGGGCCAGTGCAACTCACTTGTCAAGCTGGGCAGTGTGACCAAGTGGACGTCCCACGCGATGCTGCTTCACTGATCAAGACAGGTAGACAGTGGCAATGGCTCGTCGCTCAGCAAGAAGATCCAGGGGGCAGGGGGGGGGGGGTCTCGCCATTCGGCGTGGCCCGGTACAAATGCCAGGTTTGCTGGATGGCCAAATCCAGGCAAAAAGAGAAAATGGACCACCACCATTTCTTCGATCGGATGGAGATGCAGTACTTGTCAGTGTTCTGGTCCATCCTAGCAATCCCTCCGATGGTCTAGTTGTAGTGGTTGATGAGAGCTGGCTGATCAATGTTGACATGCTGCCTGGCTTGCCTGGAAAACCTTCTTCCACCTTGTTGGAGACCACATTGACAACGTTGTTGTCATTCCAACGAACCACAATTATGGCATTGCTTGTGTCAGTGTAGTAGTCGAAGGTGCCCCTTGGAGTTTTATTCATCTCCTGCACTGATTGCAGTGGACAATCTTCAACCAGTTTGCACGAATGGTTCCTGTGCATGCAATGCCTTTGGAAGAGAGGTAGTCCACGAGTTTCAGTGACGTGAAGAGGTTGTCAGACGTGAGGTGGAAAGCATCTTGTCCTTGGATTTCAGATACAAGATCAATGACAACTGATCCTCCCATTCCCACACCAGGGCAGGTTGCAACAGCTTGCCTTCCTTTCGACCCTTGGTAGGACTCAAACTGGATGGTGTATCCCAAGATGGTTGCAAGGACCCACATTTTGAATCCAAATTGGATGGGCTTGCTCTCTATAAATTGTTTTGAGCCATGACGACCATGGTATGGGACCATGCTCTCTCAGTGCAGAGATTCTGTTGTCCTAGAAAGTAACGAAGGCTTCTTTCATTCAGCATGGTCAGCAGTGGTCTGACTGGCCATCTTGTCATCAGCATCAAGGATGGTGTTGTCACTCGCATGGTGATATCTCATGATCTCCTCGAATCTGTCTCGGCTCATGTCTGAGGTGACAGCTGCATTATGAATGTCAGTGTCATTGGACCAGTACATTCTGCATCAGGGATGTGTGCAGTAACCAGATATAAGTAGGATGGCCAGAAAGGTGCGAACCTCATCAGGTGAAAGAGAAAAGGTATGATTACCTTTGAATGCTGCATACCTTTTGCTTTGC
>JADBJO010009952.1:24429-54429 GCA_016801955.1 Conus betulinus
CATGTTGATCCCACATTTTTGAGCGTGCATTAAGATCTCCACAAGTATGACAGAGTCTCCAAAGTAATGTTCTATTTCCTCCAGAAAGGTCCAATCCGTTTTTGATGTGTGGGTACCTGGATGTATATATACATTGATGACTACAAGGCTTTTCTGATTGCCATCTGGTCTTTCTAGCCTCACACCCATTAGCTCACGTGTGCATTTTTTAAGTCTATCCTCAACAGTTTGTTTTTCAAGTTGTTTTTTTATTATCATAGCTAGTCCTCGTCCATCATGCTTTTGAAGTATTATGAATTCATCCAATTAATGGTCTGTGGGCGGCACTTCTAGTTTCTTGTAGACACAGAACATGAAAGTCATGTGCTAGTTTTTCAATTGATAAGATCCTCTTTCTGGCACTGCAGCAGTTCCAGGTACAAATCCTGAAATATTTCTTGGATAGTCTTTCAGCTTTTGTTATATTCCTACCTACCTTTCTTCTTCTCCCACCTCTTTTACTACGCCAACTATTGTCTTGTGGGGATCCAGTTTTAAGTCCCAAAGCCTGCACCAGAAGATCCCCAAGGTGCAAGCGAGACAAAGTATTTTGAGAAACCCATAAAAAGGTATTCTCAGTGTTGAGGGGTCATAAGCAGTCGCCCTGACAGAGCCTCATATCAGGGAAGGGCAATGGATGTCCATACATGTAGGGAACGCCTGCACACATATGAAGTCCGTCAGCCTGGGGTCGCCCTAGGGCCAGACTGCATACGATTCGAGACTGTTTAACCCAACAGCCATTCATCTCCTCGGTACTGTATGAAAGCCTTGGGATTTGGGGGAGGTCGACTCCAAGATTAAAAAAAATAAAAGACACACTAACAACAATATTGCTGGCCAGGACGAGGGGTAGTCATGATGATGAATCACGAACGTCTGTATGGATTTATGAGAGGATACTGCAGCATACAATCACGCTAGGCATACTTTCCCTGGCAACAACACATGCCAGCTTCTATGGCACATGATGTCTTTGGCTACATGACCTGCCGCCTGTTACGTGTGTGCGTGTGCTTGTGTGTGTGTGTGTGTGTTGTGTGTGTGTGTGTGTGTGTGTGTGTGCGTGTGTGTGTGTGTGTGTGTGTGTGTGTGTGTGTGTGTGTGTGTGTGTGTGTGACATCTTGCCAGATGATAATACCAACGGTATGTTTGACGTTGAAAAAAAGCTATGAGGGTTTTTTTTATTTGTATTGCCATTACTATTGTGCATTTGAAATCTAAATACGCCGATTATGATTAGTGTATAGACTGCATTCCATGTTATCAATCACGTTGGAGAGGAGCAAACCTTTCTCAGTCCCCAAGGAAATGCAGTGTTTAATTGCTGCATGAATGCAATTGCACGTCTGATTTGCAAAGACGCCGATGGTAAGCTAGACCTGATGTTCACATCAGCAAAGACCCTTAAGCAATATCACAACATTTTCCACAACAAGGATAAACATTAAACCCCGACTGAAATAGCCAGACATTAAGAACATTTGCTTCAGACCAATTTACTACATGTTTTTGTGGCAATTAAGGCATATGAATGCCATGCCACAAGACAGTACATGAATTTGACAAGAAATTTATCTACTGAGTATTAGGTGCACTCAGCATACCTGCTTTGGGCATCGTTCTGACACCGAGCACAAAGGAGGACGTATTGAAAGTTATGACAGTAGCGTGTTAAATATGATAAAAACAGAGCTTCAAAGATCCATGACCTCCCAAACGTTTACATTCGACCTGTTATCTATGGGACAATGATTACATGTTAACATTTCACTGTTGACCATTTATGCTTTGCTGTTCTTTAATTAGTAAGAGCCCATAATTATTATGTTTCCATCAAATAATCACAATCGATCGTCATTTATCATAACAAGCACATTAACCTGTTCTTGCCATAATTATTATGTTTCCATCAAATAATCACAATCGATCGTCATTTATCATAACAAGCACATTCCCCTGTTCTTGCCATAATTATTATGTTTCCATCAAATAATCACAATCGATCGTCATTTATCATAACAAGCACAGTCTCCTGTTCTCGTGATGACCTCGCCTTCATCTGGATACATTACTACAAGAAGTACAAATAAAAGTGATGTGAATCGTTGTCCTATGCAAATGAGTGTAAATGTTCCAGCTAAAAATGTGATCATGACCTCGTTCAGGCAGACTGTAGGATATAGGAATCACGTTATTCTTACTGGTTATTTCAAGGGCAAGAGACATCCTGATGGTCATTACACAGAAAATGAAATACGTCTTTTGAACAGAATGCATGATGATCACTCAGACTTTGCGCAGCAGTACAACACCACAAAAAAATCTGTTTCAGTATTTTGCGGTACTTGCCGCCATACAGGCTGCTTCAAACTTTTCATTTCATTCTTTCCTGATGATAAGAAGCCTGTACTGTTATCTAACGCTCTGTGGAACTGTTCTGTAAAAGATTACGCCAGCTTTCGTCACCACATGGCCTGTAACTGAGAGACAGAGTGTGAGGATGGGCGGGATGAAACAGGTTCCTGTGTCCCTACAGCAGTCCTGAATGCCAGGGAAGAATAGCAATGTGTGTAACAGCTGCTTCTTGCTTGTTGAGGATCTGCATGGAGTGGTCAGTGACAAGACAGACATGAACGAGAGAGCCAATGACCACTGTAATTCACTGGGAGGTAAGCTCGGCCTACCTCTATGTGTCATAGACTCAGTGACCGCAGTTATGAAGAAAACAAAAATATGTGGGTGCCGGCTGTTTTTTTTTCACTCTTCCCGGTTTATATACTGAAGATATGTCATTGCCAAATATGTATGTGTCAAGCGTTATCACCTTAGACAAAATGGTTCTACACCATTCCTTCAATCATGATGCTTCCCTCAGTTTCACTTCAAAAAGATGCTCAAGGCACTATTCTATAAACTGGATAATAGAGATGAAATCATTTCGATAGTATGGCACCCTTGTGCACATGATCCGTTTCATGATGCAACAATCATCTGTCAGTTCACAGGAAACAATACAGAGAAAGCTGTTTACAATGCAAAGACGATTCATCTGACGTTCACAGACTTAACATTTCCCACGGGATGGCAAGGTATGACAGAGTGCCGTGATGGTCATGTGACACACACATTTTTTTTCTCTGTGGTTCTAACCAGTATAACACGTGTGATCAGCAGTCTACGTCTCCTTGTGCTTTTTCAGATCAGTTATCATATACTGAAAAAGTTGAAGATGAGCATCGAGTCTCGATAATCCCAACATTTATATGTAATGATCAGTTATTGGCCTTCTCGTATACTCTGATGTGTGACTTCATAAATGATTGTTTTGATGAGAGCGATGAGTCCTTCTGTAAACATCCCCATGTGCCAACATGTTCAGGTGTGCAAATGGGAAGTGTGTTTGTCTGTAGAACATGTCTGTGATTACTTGATCCACTGTCAGGACAAATCAGATGAGCAGAATTGTTTGGTATTTAAGAAAAACAAACGACGGACGTAAACATTTTGTCCCATCTCCTGTTCTGGTTAATTTTGATGAGATCAGAAGCTTCATCTCCACCCCAATGAACTCCAATGAGTCCTGTCCTGACACTCACTTCCGATGCCCTGGAGACTTAAATGACTGCCTGCCTGTCTACACACGATGCAATGGAATGTATGACTGCACTGACCATCAGGACGAACAATTATGTGAAGAAATGAAATGCCCAGGCTTCTTCAAATGCAGACTTTCAGCAATATGTTTACACCACGATTACATATGTGATGACTGGTCTCACTGCCCTATGAACGACGATGAACTGGTATGTGACATCACATGTCCTTTGAACTGTCTGTGTCAAGGTCACACATTTTTGTGTCCGCAACCGTTTTCTACAGCTTCCTTTCCCCAACTTCGTTACTTGGATGCTGCAGGTGCTAACATGTCACTGTCAAGTGTGTGTCAAACAATCCCATGCTTATTGGTCTGATTTTAGCACATTGTTCTATACACTACCTGCACAATGTGAAACTAATGAATTTGAAGCTCCTTGATCTCAGTTATAATAAGTTGCAGCACGTCAGCCTGACTTCCTTTCTTGGTTTAGAAAATCTGCAAGTCCTTTCCCTGCAACAATCCTCTGACCTATATCCAATTTGATCTTTCATCTGTCAACCAGCCAAGTGCATTGACTGTGCTGGATCTGTCCTTCACAGGCCTGACCGTCTTCGACCTCACGATTCTTTCACTGTTTCCAGGAATAGAAAAACTGAATTTGAGCTTCACTTCCATTCATACAATTAGTTCTGCTCAGTCCATGTTCACGTCACAGTTAACTGAGCTCTACATGGTTGGTAGCCCTGTGAAAATATTTCCACACAATATCATGAAAACTCTTTCTGCACTGCGCTTTATAGCTACAGAAAACTACAAATTGTGTTGCAAAAAAAATAATCTCATACAACACTATGGATTTATCCTGCATTGCCCCACGTGATGAAATTTCCTCTTGTGAGGATTTATTACAGTCATGGACATACATAGTGTTCCTCTGGCTAATTGCTGTCTTGTCTGTAATTGGTAACGTTTTCTGCTGTTGTGTACGTTTGTTTGCAAAGAGCATGACATTATCAACTGGCTTCAGTGTGTTTGTCACCCAACCTCACCATAGCTGACTTTCTGATGGGGGTCTACATTACAATTATTGGAATAGCTGATGAAAGGTACCGAGGACAATATATGTACCATGATGAGACATGGAAAAACAGTGTAACCTGTAAGACAGCGGGGTTTTGTCTTTACTGTCAAGTGAGGTATCAGCTTTTATCATCTGGCTCATTACACTCGATCGCTTTCTTGTTCTCCGTTTTCCTTTCAGCACAATGAGATTTGACAGAACATCAGCAGCAGTGGTTAGTTTGTTGACTTGGTTCACTGGGTGGCTGTTGGCCTTGGTGCCTTTGCTTCCAGTGACTTTGCACTGGGAATTTTACAGCCAGACAGGTATCTGCATACCTTTACCAGTTACAAGAACAGATTTCCAGGGGAAAACATATTCCTTTATTGTTTTAATCGTGGTTAATTTCGTTTTATTTGTGTTTATTTCTGCTGGTCAGGCTTGCATCTTTTGGACAGTAAAGGACAATACACTGAACGTCAAGTCCACTAAAGTGTCACGAGATGTGACAATAGCTCGGCGGCTGATCTCCATTGCAGTAACAGATTTCATGTGCGTGTTTTCCCATTGGACTGTGTGGAATGCTGGCCCTGGCTGATACTCCCATTCTGGAGAGGTCAATGTGGCTCTGGCCATATTTGTCTTACCTTTAAACTCTGCTTTGAATCCTTTCATGTACACGTTCAATACTTTATCTGAAAAGAGGAGGAAAAGTGAAGAAGAGAAACTTCTCAAATGGCTAGACTCTCACACTGAATTGACTAATAAAACATAGCCTGGAATATCTTTTCAGCTTTGAAATTGTTATCCATTACATTTTCTCAATGACTTTTTTTGTGAATCACTATGACAAGATGAATCACTTGATTGAATTTGGCAGAATTTTCCATTTGTAAGGTTTTTTTACATAACGGAACAAAAATATCTACAAAGGCATCTGGAAGTTAATCCATACAATGAAAATCAAAGCATATGCATGTAAACAAATGTGAATGTTTGTTTTAGTGGGGAATAGATGTACAATTCTAAGAGATGTTAACAGATACATTCTGATAATATCTGCTATTTTGTACGATGTATTTATGACTTTGTTGTTATTGATGGTGATGATTATGACAACGGTGATTATCATCATCACCATCAATTACAACAAAATCATGAACACTGAGGCAAGTATTTTCATTTGTTTGGAAACAGAATGTTCTTGTTCTCAAGAGTCTCAGTGGGGTTGTCTGCCTTGGTTTAGGAACGTATTTAGGAGCATGTAAACTAAATTCAGACACCACCACTGTCATGTGGCGTACGCCCTTATGTGATATATAAAGCATTTCCCTAGGTCGGGAAAAGGAAAGGTAAAAGAAAGGACAATTTACGTGGCTGATCAGTGTGATTGGTGTCGCTGGTGGCTACGAAAATCGCTCCGTAAAATAGACGTAGGGTGATTATTGGTTGAATCACTCAGGAAAATCGACGGACGTTGTCCATTGGTCAAGTAACCAAGGGCTGATAATGCGTAGAGTTAGATGGGTACTCACTGAATATGTACTCAGGAAGAGCACAGGAAGGAAAAATAAGGTATAGGAAGGAGATGGCTTGGGGACACTGACCAGACAGGTTGTTTGGAACCGCAGAACGAGATTAATCTGCAATCTACCATTACCAGGTGAGGTACAGACAGATGGGGAGAGAAAAGAGAGAGAGTAAAGAAAAGGAAAAAAAAAGGAAAATGATTTATCATTATTTCAGATTTTGAAATAGATTACTTACACGGACTTTATTCGTATTTCAGCCCTTCCCGGTGCTGTGGCAGCACCAGTAATTGGATAGGCGACTGTGGCGGGTCGCACAACAAGTATTTGGGCTCCAGTGCTGTGGCAGCACCTAATTGTCTCCAGAGTTGGAGAACCTAGTAGAAGAGGACAACGACTGCGGCAGTCGTGAGAGAACTTTGAAAGCATTTGTCATGTTGACCCACTATGATTTTTGATTGTCCCCCTGGGTCGGAACGCAGTTATTGGTCCTGTATTTTATGCCATCTTTGAATCTTCTTTGGAAAGTGTATAAACTGTTTCTCCATTGAGGAGGAGAAACTGGTAAAAGATGTACTTGTAAATTACTATGTAAAATGAGATGAAATTTGGTCCCAGCTAGTGGATCTGTGAAATGTTTGTACCTCCACTGGAGAGGCTGAATGGAAGATAATTCTTGGAAAGCAAACCTGTTGTATATGCTGGAAAAGTTGATTATCGTTTAGTACATTATTTCCCTGAGAGGAGGAGAAGAAGAGTTAGTGTAGTGCGCCTTCTGGTTGTTTGGAGCGACTGCGTGTCCACAGAGTGAAGCTGAGCTGAGCTGAGTGCGTGCATGCATTTGTGCACAGTGTGACAACCGCCCTCCACCCCCCCACCCCCACCCTCGCCACCCTCAGTCTGTTGGAATAGTAGGAAAAGCTTTCTCTAAGATCAGTGTGTTTTCTTTTGTTTGGGGGTTGTCTTCTTTTTTGTACAGATCCTAAAGTTTCTTTCTATTGATGAACGGGACAGAAAGAGCTCTTGACCCATGACTGGAAATTGTCCAATCAGACAGATACTGAAAAAAAATACACAGATTGTGTCTGTTCTACAGGTGGCAGCTTCAACATCTGTGGAGCTTTGAGTGTCATATGGGATCAGCATCATACCAATCTTCAAGGAAATGCGCTGGAAGAGATGCTGGATGAAGTACTTTCTCAGTGCACTGATAACATCATCTCCAATACATATAGTGTGCAGGTGACACTAACAGTGTCATCGACTTTGCACGCATTGGACCAAACTTCACAGCAGGCATAAGTGCAGAAACACTTCGACCAAATTAAATCAACATTTAGCTCAGACTGGCATTGACTAAGAAGTAACAGCACCTGGACTGGATGAAGTATACGAAGGATTCCAAAGAGAGAAAGAAAAGCCGACGATTGCAATAGAGACCTGGAAGATGTATATAACAAGGTCCAGTTCTTACTGTTTGTGGAATTACTCCTTGATTGTGAAGTCAGCAGGACACTTACTCGATGGATAGCAGCAACACTTCAGAAGGGAACTGTCATCCTACGATTTGGAGACTGGACGTCTGACCTCATAAACTCCCTACAGGATTCTCCTGTCTCCCCTATTTCATACAATGTTTACACAAAAGCCCTTGAAGACCTCAAAAGAAACGGGATTGCTCGAGTGCTGACACTAGCAGATGACTGTCTGATCAACAAAACATCAAAGGATGCTCAAGACAGAACGAGAGCATTTCAGCAGCAGGCTTTGACAGAATGCAGACCTTTAGAAAGCATATTGAAGACGTTGTTCTTAATTGCTGTCTGTCATGAAAGCAATGGCAGCTGAAGGTATGGACCAGCGCCATTTCTATATATTCAGCGTCATTGATTATGGATTAGGGTTTACAACACTGTCCAAGGGCAATCTTCTTAAATTAGAAAAGAAATCAAATTACAGCAACGAGATTGATCTTGGGAACCATGAAGGATACACCAGTTAAAACCATGCGATACCTGCTTGCCCTTCCTTCAATGCAGTTCAGACACAAGCTAGAACAAGTGAAGGCATATTTCAGAGCGCTTGAACATTTCCAAAACCCACTACACGTGGCAGTCAAGGAAACAAGAAAATCGTGGATGGGACAGGCAGAAAACAATATACAGTTTGCGTGCCAGTTAGCAGAACTCAAAAAACACGAACGAGTGGGAAAAGGATCAGGATCATTCCAAACACCCCAACAAAATGTCCATCGCTCCAGACTTAAAAGACACTGTCAAGAATGGTCATAAGGCAAAACCAATGCAGAAAAACAGATGCAGGTAGAAAACCTTGGCACAAAATTACATATTCTTATATGCACTGACAGTTTCGTCACCAAAGATACGTCAGGCTGGGGATAGACTGTGACGCAAACTGACTGAACTATTCAGGAGGACAATGGTGCATACAGTTTAATAACTTTAAGTCTAACAAGCAGTGATTCAAGCACTCCACTGGCTATTATTTACAGACTTGTTTAAAACTCAACAAGCCACAATTCTGACTGACTCCATGTACCTACTTTGAAAATGGAGAGTGGAATGGGAAGGTCTGCTTGGCATGAAGTGTTGCGCAACCTTCCATTGAAGAGACTCATATGAATGTATACCATGGGCACGCAGGTGTTACAGTCAATGAGAGAGTAGACACACAGGCAGGTGAGGAAACAATAAGATCAGGATTACAGCTTGGCCGATCTGATGTGATAAGAAGTCTAAAGAATCACCTCAACAAACAAGTGCAAACCATTATAGCATAGACCATCTTTCATTTTGAACGTCAAGAGTGGACGTGGCCGCACATACAATCTTGAACAAAAAGCAAGAAACATCGCAAACCAAACAAATGTTTAGAGTATCTCAAGGCCAGCTGTGCGAAGAGTCTCAGAGATTGGGGCAGACTCATGCTGGGCCTTTCCTAAAACAGACATGAACGATTAAACACGCATCAACTGATATAAGCCTATATCTCTCATGGACTCCAGTGTATACTGTAGACGTGTGTACCCTGGTGGATGTGCATCGGCTGGTTGATACAGGTATGTCAAGTGTCAATATAGATGTGAGTGTGTACGCGTCAGAGAGAGAGAGAGAGAGAGAGAGAGAGAGAGAGAGAGAGTTGTTGTTGTTGTTGTTGTTGTTGTTGCTAAACTTCATGTTATTATTCTTGTTACTATGTCATCGTCTGACCACTCATTTCCCAAAATAATCAAAGGCGCATGCAATTACACACAGACACACACGCGCGTGCGCCCGCACCCGAGCACACACACGTGCACGCACTCTCTCTCTCTCTCTCTCTCTCTCTCTCTCTCTCTCTCTCTCTCTCTCTCTCTCTCTTGAGGCCATACATCCCCAAAGTCGTCATCTTCTCTGATGCACTGTCAATACTGTAGGCTGTACAGAACGCAAAGTACAAGGACCTCAACCCCCTTGTCTCTGCCCTTGCCAGACTGCAGCAGGCCACTGAACTAACCATCATTCAGTGGATACCCTCACACTGCAACATAGCAGGCAATGAGGAAGCAGACCGACTGGCAAAGGAAGGAGGACAGCAGCCACTAGAGGAACAGGAAATCTATGAAGGGGCCCAAGACGATCATCAGGAGAAGCAGAGGAAAAGATTGCTTCAGCTACATCCAGATTACAACCGGACAGACTCCTATCCAGACCAGACCAAGTAAACATTGTGAGGCTGAGGACGGGCCACTCCAGGCTACACCTTCACATGTTCACAAGGTTCCGCAGTGTGCCCCTGCGGTACAGTCCCGATGACAGTAGAACACTTCCTACAGGACTGTCCAACATACCATAACCTGAGAGCAGAGGCCTGACCTGCTGACCAACCGATGAGGACAGAAACCCTATGGATCTCTGGAGGGCATCCGCCGGACAGCGGCCTTCATCATCGCATCGGGGGTTCCTGTGTGAGCGAACGATGAAGAAGAATCTCTCTCTCTCTCTCTCTCTCTCTCTCTCTCTCTCTCTCTCTCTCTCTCTCTCTCTCACACACACACACACACACACACACACACACACTCTCTTGCAGTGGACAACAGCTTGAGTTTGATTAGAATCCCAGTTGCAACCATATAGGGCTGTACGACTTAACAATGACTGATGCGAGAAATGTATGATTACAAATAATGAAATTTGTAAATATAATGACCATTTAATGCGTTATATGTTGTACATTGCTCGACTTATAATGGATATGGAGGGTCATGAACAACTCTCTAGTCTGAAGAGTGTTTGAGAACGTAAAGCAATAGAGGCTGTATTCAGGTTCATCCTCCATTGTATGTATAGGTCTGTGATAACCTGCTTTGTATAAAATGGTCATGCTTTAGTTAAAGTTTTAAAAAAACATTCCCGAGAATATCTCAAACAAAACCTAAGCATATGTATCATAGCATATGCTGCGTCACGGACTTTCTGTATCTTGTACCCTCTACACCACGTCGTCTTAAGTGCGTTATTATTATCATCATCATTATCATTATCATTATCATTATCATCATCATCATCATCATCATCATCACCACCATCATCATCATCATCATCATCATCATCATCATCATCATCATCATCATTATTATTATTATTATTATTATTATTATTATCATCATCATCATCATTGTCATCATCATTATCATTATTACTATCATTATTATTGTTGTTGTTGTTGTTGTGATTATCATTATTATTTGTTCTGCCTCGTGCTGCTTGATTCTTAACCATGAAATATTTTCAGTACACACTGGGTTTCAGTTTTCGTTTCCTTTTGCATTGTTTTTCATGCTTTTTTTAAAACAAGCTTAATGATTTGCAACAAGATTCGTATGAGAACAACAGTTAGACAGCCTTGAGTCTGTGACAAAAAAGGATTAGTGATGCTCTGTTACAATCAATATCACTTGGAGATCATAGTGATGATCAAGCATTCCCTCAATCTTTTTGAATACGTGTCATAAAGAAAAATCACTCTATGATACTCATGGTGCATCAAAGACAGATTGCTCTTCATTCAGTCTGTGTCAGTATAGCAGTTATTGCCCTTTTTGAGAACCCAGAGAATAAAGAAAGAAAACATATTATTATCAACTCCCTTTTACCCCTGAACAAAACCATCAAACAAAGATGCTTCATTCACTAGTCTAGTTACTAATTTGACCAACAGTATTTGCAACTGTAGCATGCAACTTGGTAAAACTACACAGTTATGTGGTCAAAAGTCAGTCAGTTTTCAGCTCCTACATCAGAAAAGAATTCACCCATTGCATTAGCTTACCAAAAGAACTATTCACGGCTTTGGGGTAATTCTTAGTAGTACTGGTCAGCAATTTACCAAGTTTTGAAATTGGAATAATAAGAGCTTTCTACAAGGAGGGTGGAAATTACTCAGTAGTCCAGACAAGACTATACACTTTCCTAAGATCCCAGATAACACGTTCCTGGGATATGTTTCAGAAGTTTATTCTGGATGTTATCAAGGCCAGGAGCACAATAACTACAAGTCTGATTGGCTGGTTTGCATTCCTGTAGTGGAAAGGGCATGTAACATCTCAAATATTGTAAGAGTTGCATAGATACTTTTTTGAGTTGTTTCTGCCTTTGTTTATTCATTTTGTTTTGTTTGTGTGTTGCCATTATTGTTGTTTCCTCAAAAGCAGCAACTTTATAAACTTTATTTGTGGTAGGCTTTTCTCAAGTAGGAGAGACTGGCACACATGTTGGCAACAACGTGTTTGTCTGTAATCAGAGCTTGGAGAAGGAAATTTAAAATATTGAAATTCATTACGTCTTTTACACTCACTTAGAGTCTTAAGAATCATTTGTTTTAGTGAGGCTAATTTTGTTCATAAAGTGTGCACTTGTATTGTGAGGTTTGGGTCTTGTGACACACGTATGACATAGCTGTGTCCCTGCCACTGGCCAAGTGTGTACAAACGCATGCTCGAGATGCACACACATGTGCCAAACTAGAAAGAAGAAAAAATATTTTGGATGCATTAAAATCTTTAGGTATTCTTATAACACAAGTGATAAAAACAAACAAACAAAGCAAACCAAAACTCCTTTTTAATTAGCTTGTATTGAAGTCAACATTGTTTTTTTTTTCTAAATTACCAATGACCTTCTGTTTGAAGGCATGGATAATGATTTTAGACAAATTATCAAATTGATCAGGTTCACTTTGGATTTTCCAAGAACTTATGATTAAAAATTCTGAGTCTGGATGGGCTTTTGTTTTGCATGCCTGGCTTGAAATAAATTCCTCTATCACAATGAAATGAAGACGATGCATTTAGTTGGGACATGCCCATCCAGAATTGTTTAAGAATGTACTAATGTAATTCTCTCCACAGACGTGCAACATACACTTTCCTTAGATAAATATGTTTGAAAAGGTTATGTATGTTTTACAAGCAATGACAGAAAGAACTAAACAACTACCTACACAATTCAGTACATCTTATCCAGTCACAACCAAACGACTATACTTGTTCAAATCTTCTATAACATTAGACTTACTCAATGTAATGAAAGACACTTCATAGGAGAAAGATTTGAACTGACGGGAGGAGAGACAAAAAGAGTCGACTAAAAATATAGCCAGGGAGATAAATGGGGAAATACTAGAGCTCAGTGAAGAAAAGACAAAAGGCACAAAATCTAAAGTGGGGGAGGAATGAAAAACTAAAGTTTAAAACTAAGAGAAGAAAATATTTGAAAACATTTTTTTCAAGGTAGACTGAGGGTAGCCAAGATGACCAGAAAGAGCAGACAGAGGGAAGTAAGAGCAAGATTTGGAATACTGGTACTGAGCGAGAAAAGAAACAAAATGAAAAGAGTGTAACTAAGGGAAGAAAAGTCAAGAGAAAAAGTAGAACGCAACTTACTTACTTACTTAGGCCCATAGCTCAAGGGTGAGCATAGGCCATCGACAACACTCCGCCATCGCGCGCTCGTTCTGGGCTGCTCGCTGAATGCCTGTCCAGTTGGTCCCCTGCCTCTTTATCACTGCCTCAGTGTCCCGCCTTGGTCCCCTGCCACTTTATCTCTGCCTCAGCGTCCCGCCTCCAGCTGCTGCGAGGTCGGCCTCTCTTCCTTTCCTTTTCCCCTGTGGGTTCCATGTCAGGGCTTAGCATGTGGTGCTGGATGCTGGTCTCCTGAGAGTGTGTCCAATCCAGCCTGACATCCTTCACAGAATCTGCTAGGCCACTGGTTCCTGTCCTGCTTGCTTCCATAGATCTTCATTGTTGATTTTTTCCGGCCATCTGATTTTGAAGATGTGCCTCGGACAGGTGTTGATGAAGGTCTGAATTTTTTTCTGTATTGCCTTGGTCATTCTCCAAGTCTCGCAGCCATAGAGCTGAACCGACTTCACGTTTGAATTGAAGACACGCAATTTTGTTGTCCTTCTGATCTCTCCTGAGGCCCAGATGTTCTTCAGCATGATGAACGCTGCTCGCGCCTTGCCTATCCTGGCCATGATGTCTCGGTCAGTGCCCCAACGCAACTGAGAGAGATAAAGATAAAAGGCAGAGGAGAAGGAAAATAAAACTAGTGAAAGAAAAGAATTAAGAGGAAGAGAGGAATTGAAAAGAAAGACAAAAGAAGGAAAACAAGAACTGCATGAAGAAAAGACAACAAACAATCTAAAGGAAGAAGAGACTAAAGTAGAAAACCTGGAACTGAGGGAAAACAAAGAAGGAGAAAGGGCAGAACTGAGGGAAGATACTTCAAAAAGGAAAAAAAAAATATTGGAACAAAGGGAAGGAAAGGAAAAGTAGAAAAGGTCGAACCTAGGACGGAAGGGTAGAACACTACAATTTGTGTGAAATAAAAGGGGGACAGGAGAAAGAATGGAACTGAGCGAATGAGTGAAGAAAACTCAAAAGAAGAAAGACCAGGACTGCTAGAAGAAAAGACAAAATGGGAAAGGTAGATTTGAGGCCAGAAAAATAAAAATGAAAACTAGCAGAAAACAAGGAAGAAAAGATAAGAGGCGAAAGAAGTGAAATGAGGGATGAAAAGGCAAAAGATCAAAGGGATAGAGGTCAGGAAAGAAAAGACAAAAACAGACAAGATAAAATTGAGAGGAACGGGGAAAGGAGAAAGACTGGAACTGATGGCAGATAAAAAGAAAAACGTATCAGGGAAGGAAAGGCCAAACAAGAAAGAGTGGAACAGTCAGAAGAGAAACAAAAGGAGGAAGAGCAGGAAAGAAGTAAAAGCAGGAGAAGAAGACAAAGGGGAAGCGAAGACAAAAAAGGAAAGGCTGGAACTGAATTCAGGAAATACGATGATGAAAGGTTAGAACTGAGGGAAGAGGAAAGGAAACGTAAATTATGACGTCAACTTAAAATGACATAAGTATCTACATGACGAAAATAATGATATTGACGAGAGAGAGAGCAAGAACTAACGGCTGAGGCTTTGGTGTCCAGCTTATTTTTATTTTGTTAAAATCGTCGTTTTCTCCATAGTGATACTATGTGGAGAGGCTGACTTTCAAGTCAGTAGTGCGTCGATGTTTAATGTGTATGTGCGATACTTCTGATGACGGTACCAGTGAAATATGTACCAGGAAACTGATTTGTTATAAAATTAGACTTAAAACTCCTGCAAGAAAATTTACGTGCGCTAATTGTACCACCTCATGTGTGTCGGTGGGCTGGGTTTATTGATGTGAATATTGTAATATCAATACACGGAGAAGTTAGTTAATTTTTTTTTTAGATCAACTACACGTCGAATCGAAGTTTATTGTGTTCTATGGAACTTTGCTGAAATCGTGTTCGCCGGGGATTCAATGGTTTACTGTGCCTTGTGAATCTGCAGTTTTTCTTCTATGGATTGCTTTGCATTGTGGATCTGCGGCTCTTCTGCTATGGATTAATGTGCTTTGAATGTGAATCTGTGGTTCTTCTTCTGATAGTTCAACGTAATTTATTGTGCTTTGCTGTGTGGAGAACATGTTTCTTCTTCTTCGTCGTTTGTGTTTATGAACAGCCGTGCTTATTGTGTGGGGACCTTGGTTATCCTTCTTTGCGTTCTTTTAGTGTTGTAGACTGTGGCTTGAGTAGTACTGGAACCGAGTGTGTTGACTGTATATGTGAGACACTGTGGACGGCGCCGGCGAGATCTGTGAGTGATATCAAGATATGTAATAAACGCTGATATCTGATAATTGAAGTTCCTATGTATTGATAGCTTGATCTATATGCTATGTAGTGACATATGTTGATTTGTACCAGTTCACATGAATGTATATTTTGATGGTTCAGGCAGCATAATTATAAAAAAAAAAAATTAACTCGTGTGTTGCCTGGCTATCCATGTGCGTATGGTGTGGGTGTGTGTAGGGACTAATTTTTACACGCATCCAAACTTTTGAGAAAACTGGGAAGACCTGAGGGAAGAGGAAAAGAGACAGGCTAGACCTGAGGGAAGAGAAAAAGAGACAGGCTAGACCTGAGGGAAGATAAAAGGAGACAGGCTAGACCTGAAGGAAGAGGAAAGGAGACAGGCTAGACCTGAGGGAAGAAAAAAAAGAGACAGACTAGACCTGAGGGAAGAAAAAGGGAGACAGGCTAGACCTGAGTGAAGAAAAAAAGGAGACAAGCTAGACCTGAGGGAAGAGGAAAGGAGACAGGCTAGACCTGAGGGAAGAAAAAAGGAGGCAGGCTAGACTTGAGGGAAGAAGAAAGGAGACAGGCTAGACCTGAGGGAAGAAAAAAGGAGACAGACTGGACCTGAGGGAAGAAAAAAGAAGGCAGGCTAGACGTGAGGGAACAGGAAAGGAGACAGGCTAGACCTGAGGGAAGAAAAAAGGAAACAGGCTAGACGTGATAGAAGAGGAAAGGAGACAGGCTAGGCCTGAGGGAAGAAATGGAGGGAGGAAAGAGAAAAGGGAAAGACTAGAACTGAAGCAAGATAAAACAAAAGGAGAAAGACAAGAACTGAGGTGTGAAATTAACAGGAGAAATGCAGACCAAAAAGAAAAAGGGGGGGGGGGGGGGGGGGAGAACTGTGGACAGATGAAAGCAAACGATGACAGATTGAACTGAGGCAAGAAAAGAAGAAAACACGAAGTGTTAAATACAACAAATGACACAATTACATCCAGGAGAAATAAACACGTCAGGAGAATTAGCTGAACTGAGGGGGAAAAAGACAACAGTAGGAAATACAGAACTCAAGAAGGAAAGATGAGACAAGAAAGGTAGAACTCAGGGAGCAAAAGTCAATAGGAATACAAGCAACTGACATGGAAGAAAAGACTAAAGGGGAAAGGGATAGAACTGTTGGAAGAAAGCACAGAAGAGAAACGACAGAATTCATGGACGTAACAGCTCCAAGAGGGGAAAAATGCAAAGAAAAATAGGGGTAGAATCAAAGGAAGAAAGACCAAAATAGACGTGGCGCACAAAGGCAAAACAGGACATGAGACAGGGAATCAACTTTAAAGAAGGCCTAGTTAAAAGAGGAAAGAGCTTGAAATAGAGGAACATTTAATATTAGGATAGCATCTGAACTACACAGTCAAAGCTAATAGACAATTTTGATGAACTCACACCAGATTTATATATAAAAAAGTCAAAAACCAGGATACGATTATGCTTTATAATGTCACACACACACGAACACACACACACACACACACACACACGCACGCACGCACGCACGCACGCACGCACGCACGCACGCACACACACACACACGCACGCACGCACGCACGCACGCACGCACGCACGCACGCACGCACGCACGCACGCACGCACACACACACACACACACACACACACACACACACACCTCTGCTCAAATACAGTCGAAATTAACCAGTACCTTCACGTGGGGTGTCTTTTCTTTTAAGGATTTCTTAGTTTTTTTTTTTTTATTTTTTGCATACAGTTAAATGACACTTGTTCATCATTTTGTTTGTTTGTCACTTTCTTTGTTAGTTGAATCCATGTTCTTGTGTCCTACCTTAGCTGCCCATGACTGCAGTAGTCGTAGTGATTTCTCTTCCATTGCTTGTCATTGGAACTGGGTTTTAACAGCCCACATGTTAAGCAGCGGGTCAAGAGCAGCATAGTTGAACGGTAACACGAACACAACCATTGTGTTGTGGACATCATCAAACCGGCTATCACCATACAGCCTCAGCACTGTAACCAGTCCGAATGCAAACCAGCAGGCAGCATCAGTGACGGTCACTTTCCCCCATCACGTGCACAGAAGAGTACACTGGTCGCAGTGTGGGACAGAGTGTTGTTATTCTATGTGTTGGTGTTTTTCTGTAGATGACAACTTGAGCAATTACGATCACCATACACAAAGTAAAATTGACTGCCACAGCAACTATAAACCATGTGAAGTTTTGTTTGGACAGACGGCTGTCAAACAAAGCCAGACGACACAGACCAGACTGACCCTGGAGGCCCCAGTGAGACAGGCCAGGAAGAAGAAAGGGAATTAATGAGAACAAGATTCCAGTGACCCACATTGATGCACAACCTGTAACTGTGAACTGATTGTTCAACGTCCATGAACAGCGAGGAAAACAAAGCGCAATAATATGACAGAAAGTGATGAACCACAGGATCAACACTGACACTTCACTGGACAGAAAGGCAAGAAACCCTGCCAGTTTTCATGCAACACTGGTTGGCTAGATAGAGGTCAGGGAAGAAGAAAAGACAAAAACAGAAAAGATAAAATTGAGACAGGAAATGGGGAGAGGAGAAAGACTGGAACTTATGGCAGATAAAAAAAGAAAAACGGATTACGGAAGGAAAAGCGAAAGGAGAAAGGTTAGGTTAGAACGGTCATAAGAGAAAACGAAAGGAGGAAGAGCAGAAAAGAAGGAAGAGTAGAGGAAGAAGAAACGAGGGAAGCAAAGACAAATAAAGGGAAATGCTGGAACTGAATTCAGGAAATATTATGATGAGAGGTTAGAACTGAGGGAAGAGGAAAGGAGACAAGCTAGACTTAGGGAAGAGGAAAGGAGACAGACTAGACCTGAGGGAAGAAGAAAAAACGAGACAGGCTAGACCTGAGGGAAGAGGAAAGGAGGAGACATGCTAGACCTGAGGGAAGAGGAAAGAAAGAGTTAGGCTAGACCTGAGGGAAAGAAAAAAGAACACAGGCGAGACCTGAGGGAAGAGGAAAGGAGACAGGCTAGACTGAGGAAAAAGGAAAAAAGGAGACAGGCTAGACCTGAGGGAACAGGACAGGAGACAGGCTACACCTGAGAGAAGACAAAAGGAGACAGGCTAGACCTGAGGGAAGAGGAAAGGAGACATGCTAGACCTGAGGGAAGAGGAAAGGAGTTAGGCTAGACCTGAGGGAAGAAAAAAAGGAGACAGGCTAGACCTGAGGGAAGAGGAAAGGAGACAGGCTAGACTGAGGGATCCGAAAAAGGAGACAGGCTAGACCTGAGTGAAGAGGACAGGAGAGACAGGCTAGACCTGAGGGAAGAGGAAGGGAGACAGGCTAGACCTGATGGAGAGAGAAAAAAGAAACAGGCTAGACATGAGGAAGAGGACAGAAGACAGGCTAGACCTGAAGGAAGAGGACAGGAGACAGGCTAGACCTGAGGGAAGAGAAAAAAGAGAGACAGGCTAGACCTGAGGGAAGAGGGAAAGGAGACAGGCTAGACCTGAGGGAAGAGGAAGGGAGACAGGCTAGACCTGAGGGAGAGAAAAAAGAAACAGACTTGACCTGAGGGAAGAGAAAAGGAGACAGGCTAGACCTGAGGAAGACGACAGGAGACAGGTAGACTTGAGGGAGAGAAAAAAGTAGACAGGCTAGACCTGAGTGAAGAGGACAGAAGAGACAGGCTAGACCTGAAGGAAGAGGACAGGAGAGACAGGCTAGACCTGAGGGAAGAGGGAAGGGAGACAGGCTAGACCTAAGGGAAGACAGAAGGAGACTAGCTAGGCTTGGAGGAAAGAAAAAAGGAGACAGGACTAGACCTGAGGGAAGAAGAGTACAGGAGACAGGCTAGACCTGAGGAAAGAAAAAGGGGACAGGCTAGACCTGAGTGAAGAGGAAAGGAGACAGACTAGACATGAGGAGGGAAAAAAAAGAAGACAGGCTAGACCTAAGGGAAGAACTCAAAACTAAGAAAACTAAAGAATGACAGGAGAGAAAAAAAAAGAAAGGGGAAAGACTAGAAGCAAGATAAAACAGAAGGAGAAAGACAAGAACTGAGGTGTGAAATAACAGGAGAAATGCAGTCCAAAAGTGGGGGGGGGGGGGGGGGGGGGGGGGGGGGGAGGGAGGAGGAAGAACTGAGCACAGACGAAAGCAAACGATGACAGATTGAACTGAGGCAAGAAAAGAAGAAAACGAGAAGTGTTGAATGCAACAAATGACACGATTACATCCAGGGGAAATAAACGCGTCAGGAGATGAAGCCAAACTGAGGGGGGGAAAAGACAATAGCAGGAAATATACAAAACTCAAGAAGAAGGAATGGTGAAACAAGAAAGGTAGAACCCAGGGACCAACAGTCAACAGGAATACAAGCAATTAATATGGAAGAAAAGACTAAGGGGGAAGGTATAGAACTACCAAAAGAAAGCACAGAGGAGAAAGGACAGTAGTCAGGATGTAACAGCTCCAGGAGGAGGAGAAAAGGCAAGGAAAAATAACGGTGGAATCAAGCTGACAATTCTTTGACAAATTCACACCAGACTTATAAACAAAAAATTAAAAAAAAAAAAAAAGGATACGATTATGCTCTATAATGTCACACACACACACACACACACACACACACACACACACACACACACACACACACACACTTCTGCTCAAATACAGTCGAAATTAACCAGTGCATTTAATGTGGGGTGTCTTTTCTGTTCTCTTTGTTTTTGTTTTTGTTTTTTTTTTTTTTGCATAAAGTTAAATGACACTTGTTCATCTTTTTTTTTCTGTGAACTGGGTTTTAACAGCCCACATGTAGAGTAGTGGGTCAAGAGCATAGTTGAGCGGTAACACGAAACACAACCATTGTGTTGTAGACATGATCAAATCTGCTATCACCATACAGCCTCAGCACTGTAACCAGTCCGAATGCAAACCAGCAGGCAGCATCAGTGACGGTCACTTTCCCCATCACGTGCACAGAAGAGTACACTGGTCGCAGTGTGGGACAGAGTGTTATTCTATGTGTTGGTGTTTTTCTGTAGATGACAACTTGAGCAATTACAATCATCACACACAAAGTAAAATTGACTGCCACAGCAACTATAAACCATGTGAAGTTTTGTTCGGACTGACGGCTGTCAAACAAAGCCAGACGACACAGACCAGACTGACCCTGGAGGCCCCAGTGAGACAGGCCAGGAAGAAAGGGAATAAATGAGAACACGATTCCAGTGACCCACATTAATGCACAACCTGTAACTGTGAACTGATTGTTCAATGTGCATGAACGGCGAGGAAAACAAAGCGCAATAATATGACAGAAAGTGATGAACCACAGGATCAACACTGACACTGCACTGGACAGAAAGGAAAGAAACCCTGCCAGTTTGCAAGGTACACTGGTTGTCCACGTTTTTTCATTCTGTAAATATGTTCCATAAAACAGATAATGTGCTGCCAGAACAGTGCCTAAATGACCTGCCATACAGGAGTTAGCACACTGCAAGTTGACAACAGCACTCGTCATTTGGCTTCCCATCAGTTTCTGGACTGCACGAGAAATGACCATGCAAAGCAAATTTCCAACTGAAAGCAAAGGTTGCAATGACCCAAAAGAACACCCTGTACAGATCAGATGGTATCAGCGTTGTACATGAAGGGAGCACAGCGTGAGGTGCGATACAATTGATTTCACCTGAGGATTTAGGAAGTAAAGCCTTGCAGCAAAATCTATAATTTGTTGAAAATGTGCTTTCTAAATGATTTGACTTTGACAGCATATCAAGAGGAAAGTTGTCTACAATGTTCCCCCATAAATCCAGCTGTTTGAGTCGTGGCATATATTTTAAAACCTTTCGATCCGATGGTTTCAACAGCAGAGTATGATATGTTAAAGAATACGAGGAGAGGCCAGTATAAAGATATTTCACTGTAAAGAATTCTGAGTTGTGTTTCCGATAAGTCAACTCGTTTTACGTTATAATGGATGGCCTTCTTCACTTCGCTGGTTATTTTGCTGAGAGGATTGTTGCTTAAAGATAAACTAGTTAAAGCTGGTGTCTCAAAGAAAACACCCAAACTGAGTGTTTTAAGATGATTATTGGCAAGATCGATATACTTCAAGTTGAGAAGTTTAGTATGTGAAACGTTGTAAATGGAGCAATGGGATAAACTCAAATGAACCAGATACATATTGTCAGTGAAGTCAGCCAGTGGACATGTTTGAACTGGAACGTCCACGTACCTCAACTGAGGAAATGCCTCAGCTAGAAATGGCCTGTTACATACAAACACCTGACCTTGACACAGACAACCTTGTGGACAGGTGAAGTCACACACCAGTTCATCGTCCCGCTGTGGACACTGTCCCCAGCCGTCACACAGATGTTCTCCATGCACACAGACTGTGGAAGTTCGACATTTATAAAACCCTGGACATGTCATAGTTTCACAGTCTTGTTCATCTTCACCATCAACACAGTCAAACCATCCGTTACAGCGAGTGTAGACAGGCAGACAATACAGCCATTTCAGTTTGACAACGATAATGGCTGTGAGGACATGGCTCATCAGGTGGCATCACCTGCTGAGTGAAATTACCTATCCCATCCAGATTCACATGAAACAACAGTTTTACGTTTTTCTCATTTCCCACACACTGTTTAAAGTAGCGTTTGCCAACACAAGCAGCTTCATCTGAATCATCCCCACAGTCTGAGTACTGGTTACAAACGCTGACTGAGTAACATGCATTGGCCGTTAGAGCACAGAAAACCAGGGCACAAAGGATGTTCACAGAACGACTCATCACTTCTGTCTGGACAATCCTCTCTAAAGTCACACACAATGGTGTAATGGACTGCTGTGATGCCATCATCACATGTGAACATGGCGTAGGTGTACAGGAATCTTCGTCCAAGATGAACCATGTCAGTCTGCTGTGCCTCACCCACGTGTAAAGCAGCACAGTGGTTTAGATGCGTTGTTCTGTGGCAGTCAGAATCACACGACACAAGAGTTATGTGATCATCCTGGCATAGAAACAAAGACTGACGTGTATACGAGGACGTTGAGTTAGGTGCGTGCATGTGTACATATTCCGACGAGTTGTTGGGAACCAAATGAAGCATACGATTTTATTTGTAATTCACACAATATAGATGCATTCTTTAAATACATGGACTTATATGTATACTCAAACAAAAATCCGCATTGATACAACATAAACCAGTTTGCCTAACTTGGAATACAAGTGGCTACGAGAAGAGGCAAGTACAAAGTGATTTATGTTGTAGATAAATGTATTGTCAGACCATCTACTAAACATTCTATACATAAATGGTTGGGGCCCTCCAACCCACGATGCAGCCTATGAACACATAAAAACGCTCACAATGCCTGAAGAATGTAGTAAATCTGTCTGCTCCTTTCTCGTTTTGACAGACCCTAGTCTTCCACCAAATTGAAGACACTCATATTCAGAGAAGGCTTCAGCTTCAAGCAGTTTGTAGCACTTGTTTCGTGAAGCAACTAATCCCTGGCACTCAGCATTGCTGAAGGGGCAGTGCTCTGTTTCATCCCGTCCGTCTTCACACTCTACCTTGTGATTACAGTGCAAGTGGTGTTGGAAAGTGGGATAATAATGTACTGAACAGTTGAACAAACCTCTGGGTAGTTTGATGTTTACAGCGTTGTTAAACAACGTAGACAGATAGAGTTTAAGACAATAAGTACCTCGATACATTTTAACACTATAAATTTTAAAGTATGATGCACATATGATATCAACTGATTTAGAATTCCAATCAATCACATGTTCAACACTGTGATTTGAGTCTGATTTTCTGTATACATATTTGGTCATATGACGCGTTTCGCGGAAATTACAAGCATCTTGTTGTTGCTGAACACTGATCATGGTGATGTATTCAGCTGGCACACGCCATTCTGTTTTCATAGAATTCACAGTGTGAATGGAAACACCATATAGCCAGAATGTCTCTGTATACGTTTTAGAGGAGAAGTACATGTGCCTGTCATCAGTGAAACGGTCACGCGAGGTATATTGGAATGCACTATAGATATTCTGTCGGAGACAAAAAACGATTCATCCAGGCTATGACGACTGCACTCAATAGATGTAATGTAGTCTCCATAATGAAATGTAGTTGTCCAGTTCCTGGAGTCACACCAATAGCTGAGCCTGTAGACTCGCACACGCACACATTTTTCCTTGGGGTGCGTAAACACGCAGTTCACAGTAAGGAATGAATGGACTGCACACCCCAAAGGACACCCCTTGGTGTGCTGTGTATATGCTCCACTACTGTACTTACAGTCTGACACATTCAGCCCAAAGGCTATGCTGTTTGTGTTGTTTTGACTTGTGAAGTAGTCCAGCCCCGGACAAATGTTGAACATTGGTTGGCCAGCAGTGGTGTCCATGTCTGTTGTGCACAGTCACTATGTATCAGTATGTCAGTGATAATCATCATTCCTTGTTGCATCAGCATGTCAATGTTGATCATTCCCTGATGTGAGTGTGTCAATATGTCAGATTCAGATTCCCTGATGTGTCACAATGTCAGTGTTGTTCACAGTCCCATGATGTGTCACAATGTCAGATTTGTTCACAGTCCATCTGATGTGTCACAATGTCAGTGTTGTTCACAGTCCCCTGACATGTCAAAATGTCAGTGTTGTCCACACTTCCTCTGATGTGTCACAAAATCAGTGTTGTTCACAGTCTCTGACGCGTCACAATGTCAGTGTGTTGTTCACAGTCCTCTGATGTGTCAATGGATGTTGTTCACAGTCTCTGATGTGTCACAATGTTATGTTGTTCACAGTCCCCTGATGTGTCACAATGTCAGTGTTGTCCACAGTCACTGACATGTCACAATGTCAGTGTTGTTCACAGTCCTCTGATGTGTCACAATGTCAGTGTTGTTCAAAGTCCCCTGACATGTGTCACAATGTCAGTGTTGTTCACAGTCCCTGATGTGTCACAATGTCAGTGTTGTTCACAGTCCCCTGACGTGTCACAATGTCAGTGTTGTTCACAGTCCCCTGATGTGTCACAATGTCAGTGTGTTTCACAGTCCCCTGACGTGTCACAATGTCAGTGTTGTTCACAGTCCCCTGACGTGTCACAATGTCAGTGTTGTCCACAGTCCTCTGATGTGTCACAATGTCAGTGTTGTTCACAGTCCTCTGACGTGTCACAATGTCAGTGTTGTTCACAGTCCCTGATGTGTCCAATGTCAGTGTTGTTCACAGTCCCTGACTGTGTCACAATGTCATGTTGTTCACAGTCCCATGACGTTGAATCACACTGTGTCACAGCAGCGTTCTTCACAGCCCCTGGCAGCAGCCATGACCCTTTGACTGCTGTCCTTGGTCATGTTTGTCTTGAGATGAAGGAGCAGCCATCACCCTGTGACTGCTGCCTTGGTCATGTTTGTCTTGAGATGAAGGAGCAGCCACGTGACCCTGTGCTGCTGCCTTGCTCATGTTTGTCTTGAGATGAAGGAGCAGCCGTGGGACCTGTGACTGCTGCCTGGGTCATGTTTGTCTTGAGATGAAGGAGCAGCCATGGACCCTGTGACTGCTGCCTTGGTCATGTTTGTCTTGAGGTGCAGGGGGCAGAGAAGTGAGGCTTTCTGATCAGTTAAGGAGGAATTCTGCTTCATTCAAACTGGACATTTGGGTGTTACTTCCAATGGTCTCATAAACCAACAAAGATCAACATTTCGTGGACTTGGGGAGCGATAGAGAGAGAGAGAGAGAGAGAGAGAGAGAGAGAGAGAGAGTAGAGAGAGAGGGAGAGAGGGGGGAGAGTCAAACGTGTAAGGACCTGTTGTGTTCCCCCTAGTTCCCCTTAATTCTTACCTGGAGTGAAAAAGACCAGCTTTTCTTTTTCATTTTGCACAGGCTGTGGCTTTTCCTTTTCTTTGGCCTTTGTATGTAAAGTCGTTTCTTTTAACCTAGCAGCATTCACTTAAAAGTGTAAGGCAAAAGACAGATGGATAGAATTAACAAAGACGAACAAGATTTTCAAATCACTGCGAGATTTGTTACTTCGAGAGCACTTTTTTTCAGAGCGTCAGCAAAAGATTGGCCACTTTTCTTAAAGAAAGACAGTTCGATAACGTTGACGAAATGTGTCAGATGGCAGATCAGTACTGCATTGCTCATCCAGATAAAGGTGTTGCCCATAAGGGGGATTCGTCCCTTTTCGAGTCTCATGCGGCATTTCAAATACATTCTGGACAAGGAAACTATGGAAGAGGAAATCGCGCTTCATTCCAAGGTCCTCACAGTACACGTCTTTTGGCAACAGACAAAGACCTTTCCGCAGTCAAGTCCATGTCAGTTCTGGCGATTTTCCATCAGTACCAGTACTCACCACCGGAAAGACCTTTCCTTTCGAGGGCGTGGTGAACAACAACCGCGCAGATCCTTTGGTCCAGTTCGCGGAAAAGGTCGAGGTTCACAGACTAACAGTAACCAACTGTCCGCCGACCAGACCATGCGTTGCCATTTTTGTTAGGGCAAATTCCATTTAAAATGGGACTGTCCTTTGAAAGGGAGTGGAGCAAAGACTGGATTTGTTTCCACTACATGTGAAGAAGGTTTTGTTTTGGCGCCAGATCAGTCCATTGATGGTCTTCTTTTGGAGGATTGTGCCATAATGGTTAACAAGGTTCTGTTTTGCGAGATACAGGTTGCACCACAGCTGGTGTAAGGAAATCTTCTGTTCTACCAGACCAATATATTGACAGTGTTCAGAGATGCAGATCGTTTGGCGGAAAAAAAAAATTGAAATTTTTCCACTTGCAAAAATTTCCGTCGATACACCATACTACTCCGGGTTGCTACCACCTGTGTTATTGAGAACCCAGTTTGCGATTTGATTTTGGGAAATCTACCAGGTTTGCTCAGTACACATGGTGGTGTTGGAGGATCTTTCGTTCCTTGTCTCATCAGTACAAGATCAAAAGTTCTAGAGCAGGGAAAACCAACAAAACTACTCAAGGTTTCCAAACTTGATGAACTAAAAGTTACGCCAGACATTTTGAAGACCATGCAGAGAGCGACGAGACATTGACGACTATACTTTCTACTGCAAAGCAGACTGTCTCTGACATACCGACGGACAAGCCGACATACATCCTCTACAGGCATGTACCTGGACAAGACAACAAAGATGTGGCTATTACAGAAATCGTTGATTCTGATTTTGTACCTGATGTCATATACACAGAGATGGAGCAAAGACTGTGCAAACAACGAATGTGGGATTATTAATATCTACCAGTATAGATGATACTGTACCTCTGCCCACTCTTTTCTTTAAGGGAGAAACTTATCATGATGTTGTTTTGTGTAATGATCTGTCTTTGATTCAGAAAGAACAATTAGAAGGTAATTTGAAGGACTTTTAGGATGTCCTGGCTGATACCCAGGGACAGTGACAGCAATTGAACCCCATACTATTCACTTGAGTACGGAAAACCCAGTCCGAGTCAAACCATACCCCCTCCCATTTGCGAAAAAAAAAACAGGTTGTTGTCGAAGAGAGATTCAAGTTATGTTCGGATTGAAAGTTATTGAACCGTCTTCATCACCATACAGCTCACCAGTTGTGTTGATGGACAAACCTGATGGCTCGGTGCGGTTTTGCATCAACTACAGGAAGTTAAACAAAATCACTGTGTTTGATGCAGAACCTATCCCAGACATTGAGAAACTTCTTTGTCAAGTGTCAGAAGGAAAATATTTTGTCAAAATAGATTTAACTAAAGGGTATTGGCAAATCCTGATGGCTGAAGCATTCATTCATTCATGCCCATCGCCCCCGGTGGACCATAGGCCATCGACGACCCTTCGCCATCGCACTCTGTTCTGGGCTGTTCTGGTCATTCCAGTCCAGTTGGTCCCCTGTTGTTTCAGCTCTGCCTCAGTGTCTCGCCTCCAGCTGTTGCGAGGTCGGCCTCTCTTCCTCTTTCCCTGTGGGTTCCAGGTCAGGGCTTGGCGTGTGGTGCTGGACGCTGGCTTCCTGAGGGTGTGTCCGATCCAGCCCCACTTCCTTCGCAGTATCTGCTTGGCCACTGGTTCCTGTCCCGCACGCTTGTCCTGGGTGTTAGAAGGGGAGTCAGCCTTGCAGCTTCCTTTTGGCTTTCACTGCACTGCGTCATAAGTCTCCAGGATGGAGACCCTTCCTTGCCCAGTGAATTTTTTTTGGTTCGTGTGTCGATGCTTCTGTAACTAGTCTTTTTGACAGGTAGGGGTGTTAGCCCTACGCAAACCTCTTTATCCTCGAGGCGAGGAGGTGGTTTAGTCGCCTCTTACGACATGCATGGAAGGGCAGTGGGTCTATTCTGTACCCAACCCACAGGGCGACAAGCTGAAAACAGACAAAGAAAAAACAGCTTTTAAGACACCTTTTGGACTGTTTCAATGGATGAAAATGCCATTTGGATTACAAAACGCCCCACCTTCTTTTGCCAGAATGATGCACGCACTAAAACTTCATGAGTGTGGAGCAGTAAGGTTTTTTTTATGACATTGTGCTTGCTGCAAAGTCATGGAATGATCTTCTGGATAACTTGAGAGCTGTTTTTTTGTGAACTCCGGAATTCTGGTCTGATGGCTAGACCATCCAAAATTCGTGCTGGATTCCAGACTCTTGAGTTTTTGGGTCATGTCATTTCTGTTGGGAAAATGACACCAGAGGAAAAGAAAGTAGAAAAGATCTTGGCCTTGAAGAGACCCACTACAAAGAAACAGATAAGATCACTTTTTGGATTGTTGTCCTATTACAGAAGATATGCACCGCACTTTGCGTCCTTGACAGCCCCTTTGAGTGCCGTAACAAAAGGAACAAAAAACAAAGTATCGTCTGTCAGATGAGTGCCAGAAAGCGCTGGAATGTGTTCAAAACACCCTCCAATTCATTCTCTGTACTGCTTTTGCCCTCTCTTTCAGAGGATTTTGTTTTGAGAACTGATGCCAGCTCCAAAGGCATGAGAGCTGTACTTTTGCAAGAAAGGAATGGATTGTTACACCCTGTGCAATATGCAAGTAAAAAGTTCTCTAACACACAAGTCAAATACTCAAACAATTGAGGAGTGTCTTGCCATTGTTTGGGCTTGTGAGACATTTGCCAGATTCCTTACTGGGAGACAGTTTCGGTTACAAACCGACCACAGGCCATTGACGTTTTTGCAGTCGTCCAAGACCAAAAATAGCAGGCTGTTAAGATGGGCTTTGTCATTGCAGGAATTCAGTTTTACATTGAGCCATTACCTGGAACTTATAATGTCATGGCAGATTTTCTGTCCTGTGCGTAAGTGCACAGTATCCTTCGTGCAGCTGTAACTGCATAAAAAAGGAAAAACTGTTTCTACTGTTTGTTTTCATTGTGGACAGGCTTTATCATTCTCCTGTTTGTTGTTTTCATTGTGGAAAGACTTTATTGACATTGTGGCAGTGTTGTTATGTCTGCTACTGTCAATCTGAGTTAATAAGTAGTTGTGATTGATCTTTTTCCAAAAGTGCATGTATTGGAATTGGTGTCTCATAGTAGGATGTTTACTTTGTGAATGTGTGCAGAATACTTCATTTGATGTGTTACAAGTGTTTTAATTTTCCACGTCGGTCCATTGTGAAGAACGGAAAAAAAAATGTTTAACTTTCGAGTGGACTGCTATATTGTATATTCTTGCTTGAACAAAGACTTTTCATTTGGCAATTTTTTTCTCATCAAGTGGGTCATGAGAAAATATTCATTTTGTGAGGATTTTGGGACACATGTTTATGTGAGAACAGGCAAGAAAAACTGTGTTTACATTTTGTTATATGTAAACATAATTGGTATTTGTAATGATCAGTATCATTATATGTTCGTGTCTGTGTAACTTGTGATTTGTTATGGAATATGAATTTTTTTTTGTTAGAAAGGAAAAAACTGTTTTATGCATTTTTTTTTTTTAACTAATATTTTGAAATGTGGTTTTGGATCTTTATGATGTTCATACAGGTTAGTCCTATGCATTGGTGGAAACTCCTGTATGATGAAAAATTGATGATTGATGGCTGAACTTGTATATTAAACTATATATGTATGTGTATTTTTTAAAAAAAAATTCATGGCGAAAGTTTTTTTTTTTCTCTCCAGGATGGGGGATGTCATGTGATGTAGCCTCACATGGGCGACATGTGACGTTTCGTCGCGTACGCCCTTATTTGTTATAAAACATTTCCCTAGGTGGGGAAGACAAAAGGTAAAAGAAAGAATAATTAACGTGGCCTGACCAGTGTGATCGGTGTAGCTGTGGCTATAGACGTAGGGTGATTATTGGTTGAATGGACGGACGTTGTCCATTGGTCAAGTAACCAAGGGCTGGTAATGCATAGAGTTAGATGAGTACTTAAGGAATATGTACTCAGGAAGAGCACAGGAAGGAAAAATAAGGTATAGGAAGGAGATGGCTTGGAGACACAGACCAGACAGGTTGTTTGGAACCGCAGAATGAGATTCACCTGCGATCTACC
>JADBJO010009952.1:56929-70756 GCA_016801955.1 Conus betulinus
CTTCATTTTTGCAGCTCAGAACATTGGAAGGCTGTTGCGCATTTACCCAGTCAATACGGAGGCTTGATCAGCAACCCTTGTTCAGGGGACACAGACTAGGACATCATGCTGCAAGCTTCCAACACCAACTCGTTCGTATTTTGTGGTGGCATGTGTGAGGAGAAACCCACAACCAAGCTCAGTGTTAGGTTCTACGTCCAGCATGGCGTGAACACCATAGACAGCAAAGTCGTACCTGTGAGCAACGAAAAAGTACGAAAGCATCTAATCCATTGTGAGGATGAGGAGAACGTATTCGGCCTCCTGAGCTGCATGAGTGAACTGCGTAACGAGGAAGATAGGCTGATGACCAGCTCAGTCAAAACATCAGTCATTTGTTAAAAGAGTTCAGAGATCAGCGTAAGTTTCAGTGAGGCTAGTCATGTTTTTTGTACTCCCAGTTCTTATAGAACAGGGAGTACTTTAGAATGGGAACGAAGAAATGCTCTCTGTGTGTGTGTGTGTGTGTGTGTGTGTGTGTGTGTGTGTGTCCATCCGTCCATGGTCAAAGTGTGTTCCACTCGCTCCGGACAAAACTACTGGGCCGACCTTTCTGAAAATTTGTAGGTATGTTCATTATGGGTCACGGATGATGCCCGATGTTTTAGTTTACTGTTATAGCCATTACTAACGGCTGTAACGGCCTGTAACGGTTTTTTTTCTTCTTTATGAAAATTTCTTCTTTGTGAAAATTAGCAGGTATGTTCATTATTAGTCAGGGATAATGCCCGATGTTTTAGTTTACCCCATTATATAGCCGTTACTAACGACTGTAACCGCCCATAACGGTTTTTCTTCTTCATGGAATCTTTTTGATAATTAGCAGGCATGTTCATTATGGGTCACGAATAATGCCCGATATTTTAGTTTACCGGTACAGCCGTTACTAACGGCTGTAACGGCCTGTAACGGTTTTTTCTTCTTCATGGAATATCTCAGAAAGTACTTGGCCGATCTTTGTTAAAATTAGCAGGTGTGTTTATTTTGGGTTACAGATGATGCCCCGATCTTTATTTTACCATTATAGTCGTTACTAACGGCTGCAACGGCCTGTAACGGTTTTCTTCTTTATGGAATATCTCAGAAAGTACTTGACCGATCTTTCTGAAAATTAGCAGGTGATGTTTTAGTTTACCGCTATAGCCGTTTCTAACGGCTATAACGGTCCAAAACGGTTTTTTCTTCTCTATGGGATATCTCAGAAAGATGATACCCGATGTTTTAGTTTACTGTTATAGTCATTACTAACAGCTATAACTGCTCATAATTGTTTTTCTTCTTTATGGAATATCTCGGAAAGTACTTGCCCAATCTTTCTGAAAATTTGTAAGTCTCTTCTTTATGGGCGACGGACTATGCCCGACGTTTAGTTTACCGTTATAGCCGTTACTAATGGCATGTACACGCTGCTGAAACAGAGACGTATGTGCTGGCTCGGCCATGTCGTGCGCATGGATGACGGATGATAGCATAATAGCTATATGTGTACATATCTGTGTGCATGTGTGTGTTTTGGATGTGGGCGTGTGCGCATGTGCGTGTGTGTGTGCATTTGTGCGCTATGTGTATGAGTGTATGAGCGCGCGTGTGTCAGTGGGGACGTGCACATGAACACATGTGTATATGTGTGTGGGTAAGAGCAAGCGAATGTACGCACGCACACACGTGTGTGTGTGTGTGTGTGTGTGTGTGTGTGTGTGTGTGTGTGTGCACGCGTGCGCACGCGTGTGTGTGTGTGCGTGCGCGCGCGCGCGTGTGTGTGTGTGTGTGTGTGTGTGTGTGTGTGTGTGTGTGTGTGTGTGTGTGTGTGTGTGTTGTGACTTCGTGGGTGAATGGTGAATGTTCAGAAAATGACTTGGGAACAAGAACAAGACCATCGATTACAGCATATAAGTGCACTCGCACTCTCTGGCGCACACACACACATACACATAACAATAAGAACAACTCCTCCCCCTCAAACACATCCCATGCGCATGCGCACACACACACACACACACACACACACACACACACACACACACACACACACACACACACACATATATATATATATATATATATATATATATATATATACGCGCGCGCACGCATGCACACACACAAACACATGCACGCACACACACACACACACACACACACACACACACACACACACACACACACACACACACACACACACACACACACACACACACACTCACACACTCTCTCACACACACACTCACACACAAACGCTTCCACACACGTCTGTGGACTCTCTAATTAACACTGATGAACACTGATGAACACACACACACACACACACACACACACACACACACACACACACACACACACACACACACACACACACACACACACACACACACACACACACACTCACTCACTCACTCTCTCCCGCACACACTCACACACCAACACTGGCACACTCATGATGTCCATGGACCCCGCTGATGAACACACACCAGAGCACACACGTCTACAGTATACGCTGTGGACCCTGAGAGATTCAAAGTCTTATCTCAGTTGACACGTGTTTCATCTTTTGTGTCTGTTATTGGAAAGGCCCAGTATGAGTTTGACCCAATCTCTAGGAGTCTTCGCAATGTTGGCCTTGAAATTATTCCAATGTTTGTTTGGTTGGTGATGTTTCTTGCTCTTCCCTTAAGTCTGGAGGTGTGGCCACTCTTGATGTGGCCTCTCTTGATGTCCTGATCTGAAAGATGGTCTATGGTATAGTGGCTTTGCTCTTGTTTGCTTAACTGATTCTTCAGATTTCTGATCACATCAGATCGGCCAAGCAGTAATCAGTTCTTATTGTTGCCTTGCCAGCCAGTGGGTCTGCTCTCTCGTTTCTTTTAAGTCCAGCATGTCCAGGGCAGTTCATCCATATGAATCTCTCCAATGGAAGGCTGTGCATTAGTTCATTCCAAGCAGGGCTTCCCATTCCATATTTCACTTTCTGAAGTAGGTTCACGGAGTCAGTCAGTATCATGGCTGGTTGAGTTTGAACTGGTTTATGGATGTAAGCCAGTGGAGTGCTTGTGTCACTGCTTCTACCTTGAAGTTGTTAAACTGTGTGCACCATTGTCCTGAATAGTTCGGCCATTTTGCTTCACTGTGTATCCTCAGCCTGACTTACCTTTGGTGACAGAACCGTCAGTGTATATTGAAATATCATCCTTTGTGCATAGGTCTTCTACCAGCCTCTAAATTTCTGCGTTGGTTTTGCCTTCTGGCCATTCTCAACAATGTCTTCCAAGTTCAGGAGTGATGGCAATTTGGAAGAGGTGCTTCAAGTGGTCTGATATTTCCTCCCATTTCTTGGTTTCTTTGACTTCTGCTGTCTGTTAAGAGAGTTGAAAGATCAGCGTGTGTCTCAGTGAGGCCAGTCATGTTTTTTTTTTTCAATTCTTTTAATTCTTTGTTCTGATGGCTGATTGGGGTACCTCTTCACTGAGAAGGCTGGGCACAAGGACATTTTTAGGGCATTTTTTCTTCTACATCATCTTCTCTACTAACCTGAAGCTTTCTGGCAGACTGGTCTCCAGTCTGCTGCTGGCCACGAGTGTGCAGACATAGGATTCAACATCCTTGACGAAAAGCATAATGCCACGAATGCGTGTCACTGTTATCCTGATTTGCTACTTGAAACACAGGTAAAACCTGGGTCGAAAGGTGTGTACACTCTGTGTGGATCAGCTGCTTTCATGTCGATCAAAGGCATGTGGGGAGGACTTGACAGCTGTTCACCGTCGGAGTAAGACGTGTCTTGTTGGCGCTTGGCACAAAATGACATGAGCGCATTTTTCCGGACTTAGCACAGCTGAGAGAAGAAATGTGCCATGGTTCAACTATATATGTAAGTGTGAGTGAAGGATAACTACTGCAGCGGTTTGACTTTGAAAAGAAGGATTTTTATTACCAAAGAGAATTATCATTTCTGCCAAGTCAAAAACTGGGAGAACGACTGTTTCACCAGTGTTGTAGTGTGCTGAAACTGTTACAAACTCCTGCCAATGACTATTTCTTTCCCTCGATAACAATATTCAGGTTAGACACCTTACCATCACTATGGACCCCAAAAGGACAACACCAGGCGTTCAAACTAGAACCAAAAAAAATCTAACAATGTTTCAAGACAAGTCAGTGAAGGTCCTACAATGGAAAAGTACAGTCACCCTCAAACTGAAGAAGAATATCTCAGGGAAGAAGTTTTTAGTACAGAACGTTCGGAAAGCTGTGGACCAACAGCACAAAATAACAGACTTTGCCAGCACTGTGGCAGACAGCAATGAAAGAGCAGGTGAGGGTGCTCTAATGAAATTCTTGAAAACAGTGACAACGTAGTTCCTGCCACTCTAAATCGTCTAGAAAGTTGTGCGCAAGATGGGAGGAGAGTGACAGATAAAAATTAATACACAAACAGAAAAGTATTGTCGGAAATGTTTGAAATCAGAAAAGAAAAATTCATACCTGAGGAAAAGGACACGTACTGGAGAAGAAATGCAGTGAATTAATGGAAAAAGTCGACCTCCTGGAGAGAAAAAGTCAAGTAAGAAAAAGAACTTTGAAATATTTTAGCACAATACACATGAAAGGTCAACTTTAAAATAATCAATTTGCCTGGGGATTCTGAAACAGAGACGTCAGACGAGACCAAATCAAAGTGCTACAGCTTATACAGAGAACACTTGGAGTCTCTTCTTTCCACCCTGCCCACAGTAGTGTCACACACCGAGTGGGAAAGTTTGTGCACTGACAGAACTGACTGGTCATAATCAGGCTAATGAACAGGAAAATCAGATCAGAAATATTTAGGCAGAGGAAAAAACTGAGACATGAAAAGTCACAGATCTACATAAACGAAGATCCATCCAAAACTAAACTCGCAAATACTGTTGCAGATGAAGAGGCACCCAGTAGTAGTTTTGGCCTGGTCTTTCCATAGAAAATTGTATTGCAAGTTGACCGATCAATGTACTCTAACCATAGAAGACGGAGATATGGGTAAAATTGACAGAGCTCTGCTCGATTCAACAGCCCTCACCCAGAGGTCTCAAAGTCACAGGCAAATGTCGATCCGGGGATGCGTGCAGCCTGGGGGGAGGGGGAGCGGTCATGAGAGAGGGGACGTTGGAGAGGACAGGCCAGAGACAAGCATATCCATCGTCTACCCCATCGTGTGTGAGAAAAGACAATCGATGACTGCTTGGATACACAGTGAAGAAAGACAGGCAACAGTGGCAGATACAGAGACTGCTGGCTCTAGCAACTGTCAAACTGGTGATAATATTGTGCAGACTGTGTGGCCCAAAGGACAACCAGCTGTGGAGGCAGTCTATGGAAATCTCAAGACTACCAACTCTGGAGATTGTCAGAGCAGTGACAGTGTTGTGCAGACTGTGTCGACCAAAGGACAGGTGGATGTGGATGGATTCTGTGGAAGACCTAATGACACTGATAATGACGTGGACTCATACGAAGTGGAAAATCTATCTTCATAAAACGTGCATTCCCAAGAAAACGTAGGTCACTAACCCGCACCCCACCCCACCCCTTTTTCCCCTTTGCCAATAACTGGAATAGAATTTTCGAATCCCACCAAGTGAAAAGATTTCCTGACCCTCTAAAATGATTGGCATTGACTCTCTCTCTCTCTCTCTCTCTCTCTCTCTCTCTCTCTCTCTCTCTCTCTATCTATCTATCTCTCTCTCTCTCTCTCTCATATCCATCCCCAAACACATCCTTTCCCAAGTGGGCATGCGCACACATGCACATACACACACACGTGCACGCACGCACACACACACGCGCGCACACGCACTCGCGCGCACAGGGCACACGTGCACGCGTGCACAGACAACACACACACACACACACACACACACACACACACACACACACACACACACACACAAACTGGCAGACAAAATGATTTATGAATTCTTATGTGCATAATATATCATGTATGACTATGAAACATTGATTTCTTACTTATATTTTTTTCTCCATTTCACACACATACGCATGCATACAGACATGAACATGCGCGGATACACACATATGCACTCTGTAGTGACGCATGGTTTCTGCGCACATAGGCGAGCTCAGCGGAAGAGCACCTCGCGTGAGAAGTGTTCACTAACAGTCGGGTAAACAAGCAGACAAACTCCGGCAGTACGACACTAGGTCTTGAAGAGATGGGACCTGCTAGTTTAGGGAGTACGACTCCTTGGCTTGAAGAGAGTGGACCTGCTAGCGTGTAGTTAGCTAAGGAGCTACGCCCTGCTACAGAAACACTACTGACAAAACACTGTTAGGGCCTCCAGTTAATAGGAGACAGTTTAGCCCCAGCATTGCGACAGAACAGACATAGATGGTAAGAACGTCAAGGACGGCTTTGACAGTACCACTGCTGGGCCCGGAGACTGACAGAAAGACAGTGACTGTGGGATAGACTCAACTTGCTAGTTCATGCCAGTGAAGGGCTTGGGAAAGAATCCTGATGAAACCCCCAAGTCAGAGTCTGGACTGACAAAAGGTAGAGTGCGTGTGTGTAAATGTGCAAGTGCTTGGTATATAAACAAACTTCTTGAAAAGTGTAGGGAAAACACTTTAAACTCTCTGTCTCTCTGTTTTCCTCTTTCTCTCTATCTCTCTCTCTCCCTCTCTCTCTCTCTCTCTCTCTCTCTCTCTCTCTCTCTCTCTCTCTCCATGCGACCTTAGGTATACTGTTAATGTTGCTGATGATATTGCATATTGATAATTGTGTTTCCTTTTTCTTTAATGTACAAACCGAGTTAAGAAATATTCAGACGATGTACACAAAATGAGGTATAGTAAATCTTTAAGTTTTTTTTTTTCCTTTGGGGAGCCATACTGCAAACTTGGCCCTGATAAAACGCAAGCTTGAGGACATGTATTGATACTCACGCGCACAGCGTTTGTCAGTACATCAGCAGACTTTAATAATTGGACAAGAATATTTCACTTTTTGATATAGATGTGATACCATGTGTCAGTCATTACGCTCATTTATGTTTGTCACACTTACAAACTGTTTTGAGCGCTTTTATTCGATTGTGCCCTTGTTTTTAGTTTAACAATATCGCGCGCGCAAAATTACAAGCTGTTCAAGGTGACCCGTTTGCACAAAATGAGTCTGAACTCGCAAGCAGCGTAACTGAGAGAGGCCCAAAAAAGGGATGGCTAGGTCATTTCTGTCGATTTTGACTTTTCATCAAAAACTGAATCTTTAATCAATAAATATTCGATCCATATAGTTTTCAGACTTCGATTTGACCGAAAAAATGTATTTTTTCTGCCTTTTACTCGACATACCCTTCAACAATTGCACAGTTTCAACGGTAGAAATACCCCAAATTTCGATCGTCAACCAAGTTTGAACCCCTTTCAGGCCCCCAGCTCGTCGTATACCATTGGAAAGGTCGTGACCTCTACTTTCCGGTGCATGCAGTCTCTGCATGAAATATAGCCATTCAGGTACAGTTTCAAATAGTTTAGGCGTAAAGAAAGCATGAATGACTTCGAGTATGTCAACCAATGAGAATTGAGGACGCATGCACGCCATAGTTACGAACAGGAAACGCGAATCGTGATTGGTCAGGAGGGAGCTCACTGGCATGTTTATGTCAAGACAGCATGGCGCAGCAAACTTTGATCAGTGAAGAGCGGCTGGCTTTTTTAACTCAGTTCTGGCGAAAATCTTTCTCTACCTGCAGCAGATCAGGAAGAATTGGGCGCCCTTATTTCAGAGTACTTCTCTGCACCTGATTTTGAAGATGAAGAACTAAGTGATTGCGATGAAGATTCAAATGAAACTTTGGGCGGGCACTCGACCGGTCGATTCGAATGAAAGGGAGCTTGATCCATCTGAACATGAATTGGACAAACCGCTCGTTCACATTCAAGAAATCCATGGAGATGCTGAATGTGACATGGATGTGGAGAATGGAGTGCCAGCCATGCTACAACGAGCACGAGTACGCTCATGCAAGGCCAGTGGACATGGGTGCGTACAGATCAAAGTGGCAGACCCAGCCTGTCCCGATGACATCAGGAGAGGGTGCACCAAGCAGTTTTCACCTGAAGAAATCACTGCATTTCATCTGTCAGTGCTTGACATGGAGAAAGATGGGTGCTGTTAAACTGAACAGAATGTGTGTGTGTGTGTGTGTGTGTGTGTGTGTGTGTGTGTGTGTGTGTGTGTGATTGAAATGGAAAAAAGGTTTCCAAACAGTGAATTTGGAACAAAATTGTTTTTGTTTGTTTGTTTTAAGAAAAAGTTTGACTGATTTTGATCATTTTTTTTTATTGCTGTACTTTATTGTTATTCTTCTTCCTGTTGCTATCATCACTAAGATATGATTATAATTGTTATTCTTGTTGTGGTTGTAACTTGATTTCATTTCATAAGTGTTGTTTATCTACATTTTTTTTTTTGCAATCCACTTCATGAACACTTGCAGATCTGCATAGTATGCCTTATATAATTGTATTTCACATTTGCAGTGACACAGAGTACAAGTATTTTTAATAAGCAAGAAATCTGGTAGGAGGTTCCTACCAAACTTCAAGACCTAATACTACATTCTGAGTAGATTTATTAGGTTTTAGTCATTTTAAGTTGTAAAGAGGAAGCATGTATTCTGTGAAGTATCAATTGTTAAAATTTTGCTGTGTTTGCATGTTTTGATTTTTTTTCAGTTCTGACTGTAAGTACAGTGTAATTTTCTTTGCTGAAATAATGAAAATGATTTATACAGATTTTTTTAATGTTAACAGAATATTGCCAGCTGATTTTGTTGGAAAGTGAAAAAAAAAAATCAGCACTGATTGAAAGTAATGCACATGATTTTTCAGTGACAAACACTAGCTTGTGTGTGTGTGTGTGTGTGTGTGTGTGTGTGTGTGTGTGTGTGTGTTTCATTGTAATCTATGTAAGGACATTTTGCAGGTGCAAAAGAATTGTTTATTCTGGGAGTTCTGAGTTCCTGCATAAGAAAAGCACCAAAGATTGAGTGCTCTAAATGGAGAGTGCAGCATGACAGGCAGCGAGTGCGATCCACCTACAATTTGCTGTCTCGCGCCATTTGCAAAGATGCATTTTGTTCATGCTTGGGTAAGACCACCAGTAGATGTATGTTAATGAACAACTGCCATTAAACTTTATTCACAGTATGCAGCCATGACTTAAAACTGATAAGATTATGCTAAGTAGGTGGTCATTTCCTATAATTTTGTTGCAACATTTCCAGCCCCTTTCAGTTTATACACAGATACTAAACCAGTTCATTGTCAGAGGTTATTCTGACATTTAGAATGGGACAACATCAGAATATTGTTTCAAGTTTAAGAAAAAACAAACTCAAGTAATGGAGACAGAAAAAAAATCACTGTTGAATTATGTAGGAAACATTACCATTTTTGATTACTTATTACTATAATAAATACTTTTTTAATCTTGCCATGCAGCGATTATGATTGTAGATCATAATATAATAGACCTATCATGCTTTTTGTGTGTGTTCATTATTGCATATATGCCCATGTCAGTGGCGGGCTTTTCGTGTGTGTTTGTATCTTTTCTCATGTATCTTTTTGTGTCATTGTCTGTGTCCAAAGTAGCAACAGTGGTATTACCATTACTCGCACTCCACTTGCACCGGACCAAGACAATGTACCCAGGTCTGTTCTATCAAAGTCTCGGCAATGTCAACCCACAGAGGACAACTATTTTCAAGTCATTTCGAAACTATCTATCAGAGCAGTTCCTGCACCACTGCTGAGTCTCCTTGGTAGAGTGTATGTTTTTGTTGCTGTGTGTGTAATAATTGTGACTAAGTGATTTTTTTTTTTAAAATATATGAATATGGTTTTCTTTTTTTTTCAGCATTAGTCAGAATTTGTTCACCTGCCTGAGCAAGCACTATCAGACTGAGGCTTGGTTCCACCAGTAAAAAGGAGTGGAGGTAAAAAAGTAACACCTGAGGCCTGAAGTTTGAAGACACTGATGCCGTCAAGAAATTTATTTGCAATTATGCAGAAGATCATGCAGTCAATCTTTCTGGCCGTGTCCCTGGATTTAAGAGAGAAGATATTCACCTCCTGCCTTCAGCTGTCCTGAAGAGTGGCATCTACTGTACACTGATAATGCAGTTCAAGCTGGACTGCAAGTAGTTGGTGCTTCCACCCTCCGCCAACTATGGCTGGAGCTGTCCCCATACATTGTTGTGGCTAAACCCATAACAGATTTGTGTTGGAGGTGTCAGCAGAATGATGCCAGGATTTTCAGGGGAGTTTTTCTTTCTCACGAGGAAAAAAATGAGCAACAACAGCATATGAGCCAGGTAGACGGTGAACGCAAGCTGTATCACCGAATGAAAGCTGAGGCAAAAACTGTGGCTCTGCAACATGGACTGCAACGACTGCAACAAACTCCACCAAACTCAGGGAATTTCACCATGCACTATTCGTTTGATTTTGTACAAGTGCATTATCCCAGCATGGCGGCACAACCAGGACCCATCCATGTTTTTAACCCCTTGAAAGTGTGGTGTTTTTGGCGTCTGCTGTGAGGGCATCCCACAGCAGGTAAATTACCTCATCAGTGAAGCAGTGGCCACAAGCAAGAGGAGCAATGCTGTCATCAGCTACCTCCACCACGTTTTTGACAGCTATGGCCTGGGGAGAGAGAGGAGACTAGAGCTGCACTGTGACAACTGTGTGCAGGCCAAAATAAGAACAAGTACATTTTATGGTACATGGCCTGGCGTGTTCAGAGAAGGCTTCACACCGAGATTTCCCTCAATTTCATGCCTCCTGGGCACACAAAGTTTTTCCCTGGATTGGTGTTTTGGTCTTCTGAAGCTGTGCTTCAAATGCCAAGATAATGTCTCCAGTCTGGATGACCTGGCCCGCGCAGTTGAGCTAAGCACACCAGTGTCTGGGTCAATGTCGCTCAGCTTGTTGGCGGGAAGATGGAACAGTGATAGTGCCAACCTTCAACTGGCAGGAATACATGACACCAGCCTACAAGCAGCTGAAAAAGATCAAGCCAGTAGGCCATTTCAGGTTTTCAGCAGACCACCCTGGGAAGGTTTTCTACAAAACCACCATAGCTGATGATGATCAGCAGTTCCAGCTGGTGACGCCAGCAGCTTATGCAGCCCTGCCTCTGATGCCTACTGAGATGGCTCCTGCTCTCCTGAGTCATGCTTGCAAGCAACATCTTTACCACAACATTCGACAGTATGTGCGTTATGATGTACAAGATGTTGTGTGCCCAGACCCTGGCCAGGATCCTGGTGTTGGTGAAAACTTCTAGCCCTGTGCACAAAAAAGTGTCAAGATGGAAGATTTGAAAGGGTGTGTGTGTTTTTGTGCGACTTTTCTCATGTTTCAGTGTGTACAAAATAGTGGGTGCACCGTCAAAAAGGAAAAAAGTGTGTAGCTTGCTGTGAATAGTGAATTGCTTTTTGTTCTTATTCTCTGGACTGGATTACCGTGGACTCTGCAAAAGTTCTTCTTCCTGGTATGTAATTTTCTTTTTCCATTTATTGATCAAAATATTTATTTATCAGTTCATATTAAGCATGGTCTATTACATGTTACATTTCCAACTGACTGTGTCTGAATTTCACTGGAAGTGTGTTGGTCAGTATTAACAAGTTTCCTCGTTACCTCTTTCCTTGTATGATTCTCCTCTTCTTCTGAGGTGAAGGGGGGGGCTGCTAAACCTCTATATCACAGTAAATTTAAACAATATCTACTTTATTTTTTGTGTCAGGTTGTAACATAGTGTATTGTAACATCACACAAAATTTGGTCAAGATTGGTGGAATATAACTACCTGTTGCTAAAGCGTTAGTTAGCAAGAAATGTGAAAATCTTTAAATTTGATTTTCTCAAAACTCGCTTTGCTATGTCATACTCTTCGAACGCACATAACTTACTCAATTTTTGGAGTAGAACTATAAAGCATATACCAAAAGAAAGTGATGATTTGCAGATTTTGAAAAGTATACTGCTTAAAAAAATTTCAGAGCCACCTGCATTTTTCATATGGTTTAGATAATGCATCGTAGTGTATAGAATTCAAAGCTTTTGTCCAATTTTTGCACTGAAAGTGTGACAACAACTGCTCCAATGCAAATTGGTTTTGGCACGTGTTCAGTTGAATCTGAGTCTAGTGGGTTGAACGAGTTCACAAAAGAAACTCCAAAATCACGAAAACATGGTCGTGGTTTGCGAGCGCATAGCTGAGGCAGCAGAGTTGGGTTGACTGCAAACCACATTGCACGTGCACGTCGTGCCTTTACTGAACACATGGCAACCAGTTTTGCTGATAAGTGGGTATAAAAAAGCTGCATTTGGGGGTGTTTTTAACCATGCACCAAGACAGAGATTAAATGACACTGACCAGGGAAGGGCTGTTGCTTGGCTTCAAGAAGATGTAGGCATCAGAGAAGTTGGTCGTCGCCTTCAAGTGCATCATGCTGTCATCCAAAGACTTCATGACTGCTTCAATGCCACTGGTATTACTGCTGAACGAAGACGGTCTGGCCAGCCTAGGTCCACCACCAGACAGCAGGACAGACTGCTGGTTCTGACAGCGCTGAGACAAAGAACTACCACTGCAAACAATCTCAGGTGACAACTGCATGCTGCAGTGAACATCAACATTTCTGACCAAACTGTTCGGAACCACCTGAGAGAAGTTAACCTCTGAGCAAGATGGCCAGCTGTTTGACCTGTGCTGATGGCGGCTCACCATAGGGCGTGACTGACCTGGTGCCGAGCTCATGTGGCCTGGACGAGGCAGCATTGGGCCTGGATGATGTTTTTGATGATGAGTTGCGTTTTGCTGGGCTCTTCCACGACGGTCGCATATGTGTCTGGAGGCAAATAGGGGAATGCTACCAAGAAGCCAACGTAATCGAACAGGACCGGTATGGCAGAGGATCTATCATGGTGTGGGGTGGCATAGGAAGGAACTACAGAAACCCTCCTGTACCGACTTGAAGGCAGCCTAACTGGTGTGGGGTACAGGGACAACATTCTTCAGCCTCTGGCCCTGCCTGCCCTGCAAGCCCTGGGCCCTGATGCTATCCTCCAGGACAACAACGCCCGTCCCCACCATGCCAGGGTGGTAGACGTCTTCTTCTCGGAGGAGCAGCAGGTCAACCGCCTCGACTGGCCAGCGTCCTCGCCTGACCTTAACCTGATCAAGCATGCCTGGGAAGTCCTGGGGCGCCTGCTTCATGAGAACCACCCACCAGCAGTGAACCTGGGCCAGCTCTTCGACTTCTTGCAGCAGGAGTGGAACAACATCCCCCAGCTGACTCTCAGGAGACTTGTGGACATGATACAGAGATGCCTAGCTTGCATCCACGCTAATGGCAGCCATACTGAGTATTGAGATTGATTGTTATTTGATTTGACTGTTCTGATTTCTGAAATCAAGGTGTTCATCAATTAAGCCCATGAAGTTTTTGAGCAGCTGTTATTCGTTTATTTCTGATGTCATTGTATCGTTCCATTGATGAATTTTCAATCAAATTGTGTTTGAAGAAGTTATTGTGTTTTTTGGTTGAATTGTGTGTGAATGTTTTCAGCTGGCTCTTAAATTGTTTTGAGCAGTATATAATGTCTCAAAATCTTCCACTCACACCTTAAGACTCATTTTGTGCAGACGGGTCTATTCTTAATGGAAGGCGTTTTAATAAGATCTAGAGCTAGGTGGATTTCTCAAGGTGAAAA
>JADBJO010009952.1:73191-83328 GCA_016801955.1 Conus betulinus
GTGCCCCTTGGAGTTTTATTCATCTCCTGCACTGATTGCAGTGGACAATCTTCAACCCAGTTTGCACGAATGGTTCCTGTGCATGCAATGCCTTTGGAAGAGAGGTAGTCCACGAGTTTCAGTGACGTGAAGAGGTTGTCAGACGTGAGGTGGAAAGCATCTTGTCCTTGGATTTCAGATACAAGATCAATGACAACTGATCCTCCCATTCCACACCAGGGCAGGTTGCAACAGCTTGCCTTCCTTTCGACCCTTGGTAGGACTCAAACTGGATGGTGTATCCCAAGATGGTTGCAAGGACCCACATTTTGAATCCAAATTGGATGGGCTTGCCTCTTATAAATTGTTTTGAGCCATGACGACCATGGTATGGGACCATGCTCTCATCAGTGCAGAGATTCTGTTGTCCTAGAAAGTAACGAAGGCTTCTTTCATTCAGCATGGTCAGCAGTGGTCTGACTGGCCATCTTGTCATCAGCATCAAGGATGGTGTTGTCACTCGCATGGTGATATCTCATGATGATCTCCTCGAATCTGTCTCGGCTCATGTCTGAGGTGACAGCTGCATTATGAATGTCAGTGTCATTGGACCAGTACATTCTGCATCAGGGATGTGTGCAGTAACCAGATATAAGTAGGATGGCCAGAAAGGTGCGAACCTCATCAGGTGAAAGAGAAAAGGTATGATTACCTTTGAATGCTGCATACCTTTTGCTTTGCTCAGTGATCAACTCCATAACATCCTCATCTAAAAAAAAGTTCGAAAAGTTCTACTGGATCAGTTGGAAGGGAGGAGGTGTTCCTTTCTGGGGAGAACCATTTGAAGCGATCTTTCTGACGCTGTGACAAGTCAACTTTTTTTTCCAAGATCGCCCTGCTGGTTGCTGTGCTTGGAATGACCTAGCTGGCATTTTCTGTGGGGTTGTAGCTCCAATGGCCGAGTGTCCAGAGTCAGCTTTGCGTTTTTTGCCACGTTGTGAAGAGGTTGCACAGTACTCTGTATTTCCCCAGTTCAGAAACTTGTTCATCTGAATCCTGCACACACACACACACACACACACACACACACACACACACAACACACACACACACACTATAGATAGATAGATAGATAGATAGATAGATAGATAGATAGATAGATAGATAGATAGATAGATACACACACACACACATACGTTTTAGACATTGAATTATAGTATTTTATCTTTCTTGATTTCTCTCTCTCTCTCTCTCTCTCTCTCTCTCTCTCTCTTGGGAGAGAGGGACAGAGAGGGAATAGAGGGAGGTAGGTATGTGAGAAAATAACTATATAAAAACTGACCATGTCGTTCTCTTGGGGAGTAAAGTGAGTACTGTCACCACTAATGATCTGTCTTTCCATCAGCATAAATGACTGTTGCTGAAACAGATGACTGAAGTTGCCGCCCACTCAGATTGTGAATGTCAGCATCTTCATCTCCACTGTACTCGTTCGTCAATTCATCTGTAGGTGGGGATCAATGTAGATATTGGCAGTTTGGAAAGCAGTTTCCACTTCAAGGATATCCAGTACTTCATTTACGTTGTATCGTCTGCAAAACAGAGATCGTTTTGATCAAGTAAGCACCAAGGAAGTCGAGCATGCACATAATTATTTAGGTTAGTTTGACTGTTGGTTGTTTTGGTGCTTTACATCTCAGCCACTTTCGCGGATCAGAGACAGCTGGTCACATTGTCCTGACACCAGTGAACTAGTTTCAATAATGCCGGGATTCAAACCCTTGACCTTTGGATTAAGAGTCGAACGCTCAACTGACTGAGCTATCCAGCTCTTCGATTAGTTTGACTTTATTTCATCATTAGAGATAAGCTGACATAAAAAAAACATGATGTGTCATTTTTTTTTTTTTCGTTTCTCCTGTGCATGTTTATCAATCCTATAACTAAAAAAATTGACGTAACGAAATAAGAAAATATAACATACATCAAAATCAACAAACTACAAAAGTGTGACGAATGAGGAATGTAACAGTGATCATTAGAAAAAAAAAGTAAGTATCGACACCCATTGCAGTCAAATCTAAGCTTCCAAACATTCCCAGTAATCATCCTTGACAAAAAAAACGACGAAAACAAATGCAAGGACGACTCTAGGAAAGAAGATATAAGTATATGGGAGACACAGACTGTCATGGATGGCTCAGTTTTGGAACTCTTTCTTGATAGGTCAGTGTAGGGAAACTAGAGTTCTCTTCTGTTAATGGTTTTATAGTTCCCTAGTCACTTTTAGATACGTTCTATTCTTGCCATATTCGTTCATACTCCCTTTCATTCATAAGGATAAGGGTCTCTTTATTGTGGTTTATCATTGATTTTATTAACTTTTTCCTTCTATCCTTTTGGGTGCCCCAATTTTTAGGATACGAAACCGTGCTTTTTGCAACCCCGTTTTTTTTTTTTTATTGATTTGTGTGTGTGTGTGTGTGTGTGTGTGTGTGTGTGTGTGTGTGTTTTCCCCTTCTTCCCTACTCTTCTATTCTTAGGATATATGAGACGCCCATGGATCATCCTCCCTCATCACCTCTCCATGTTCTTCACCTTTTTTTTTTGAGAAACAAATTAAGTATCCAGCCACACTAGTCGGGTCTGTTTTTTTCAGTTGTACGTGCAGTCGGTGCAGGTTCCCAACTTCCCTACATGACTGACTGCGTGTGTGAACTGATCAGGGAGGTTTTTGGTTTGGTTGAGGGGTTGGGGAGACAGATGGGGAAAGGATTTCAGAGGACCACGGTCCTCAATCTGGACAAGTTTATTGAGACCATTCTTGGTCTGGCAAACCCCTTTGGTGGGGATCCTGAAGTGTTCCTGGTCACTTCATTGTGACATGCGTTTTGGTGCCAGCCTACCTGCCCTTCGCCTGGGTCGAGGCAGGAGGACGCTGGGTGTCCCACCTTACCTTCTCCATCCTGCTCTCACAAACTGTTGGTAAAGTATTGTGTTGTATGGTTTTGTTTGTTTAGAATGTGCACTTTTTGTGGTAGAAATTCCGGAATTTGGAGAATTTGATGCATTTCTGAGGTAGTTCGTAGCATGTGATAGGGTATTACTGTTTCATATCATTATTAAATGCATGTTGTTCTACAAACTCCGGTTATTGTGAATTGCAAGTCCGTTTATTTTGCAAGTTCTGTGGACCAAGGTGATTATGGTTCCATCATATACTGCTCAAAACAATTGAAAGGCCACAACCACTTTTTGGGTATCTTGTTTGACTTTTTTTTTTTCCAATAACACGGCACTGCACCCACCCAAACTTACTGAATTTGGTTGCATGCCTGATCAGTCAACTTGAATTTGGTCAGAAATCAACTCAGTCTGTGTCATGCACATCACAGCGGTGAGCTGAAATGTGCACATACTGCACGAAAAAAGGGGTGCAAATCAAACAGGCCTGTGCAACAGAGTACATCTGAACTGCAGGAATACTGCAATGCACGTGCAACCCATGTCTTATCTGAACACAGGTCAGCCAGTTTTGAGAGACTGGTGGGCATTTATGCCTGTGTTTACGGCACTTTTGCAACCATGCCATGGAGACAACGACTGAGTCAGGATGACCAAGGGCGGGCAATTGCGTGGCTTCAGGAGGTGCGAGAGGTTAGTCGTCGACTGTCAGTCGCCCATTCAGTCATTCAGACTTTGAGAGAGACTGCTTCAACCAGACATGAAGTGTTGCTGAGCGAAGATGTCCAGGACGCCCAAGGTCCACCTCCAGGCAGCAGGACAGTTTTTGTTGTCCTGTCAGCTTTGAGGCAGAGAACGGCGACTTCCAACACACTCAGGGGGCAGCTGCAAGCAGCCAGCAATGTCACCGTCAGTGTGACCAGACCATTCGGAACTGTTTGAGAGAGAGGCACACCTGTGCTCAAGACGACCAGCCGTCCATCCTGTCCTGACACCAGCTCACCATGCTGCTCGTTTGGCTTGGGCCCAGCGTCACTTAGCATGGACCAGAGATCAGTGGGCAAGAGCATTGTTTACTGACGAGTCCCGCTTTGCCTTATCATTTCATGACGGCAGGAACCGTGTCTGGCGGCGGCAGGAGAATGCTATCACGATGGTCTCGTGAGCGAACGTGATCGCTATGGTGATGGATCCATAATGGTGTGGGGAGGGATGGCACGGAACTACAGAACCCCCCTGCACATGGTGCAAGGCAACCTCAATGGTGTGGGCTACAGGGATGGCATCCTGCAGCCCCTTGTGCTGCCAGGACTGCAAGCTATTGGACCAGGCGCGGTACTTCAAGACGACAACGCCAGACCTCACAGGGCTCGAGTCGTCAACAACTTTCTTCAGCAGCACACGTGATCCACATGGACTGGCCAGCCTGCTCACCGGACCTTAATCCAATCGAGCACCTATGGGACGTGCTGGGCCGGCGACTTCGAAGCAATCAGCCCCCGCCAGTTGACCTCGACCAGCTGTTCCAGTTCCTTGAGCAGGAGTGGCAAGCAATACCCCAGATGACTCTGAGGACTGACTCAATCCATGAGGCAAAGGTGCATCGCGTGCATCCACGCAAATAGCGGACACACACGTTACCGATTGTGTTTTTGTGTATCTCTGGCGGCGTTCTGACTTTTGAAAAGATGGGTAGTGGACTTGAAAGTGACAAAACATGCTGTTCAAATCAATTTTGTCATTAGTCTGTGTCATTGGTGTTTTGATTAATGGCTGAAGTAAAGTTCGAAAGCATTGTTTTGGGTTGTTTCCCGTTATGTTGTGAAATAGCGAGAGAATTTCCAGGTGGCCTTTCAATTGTTTTGAGCAGTATATAGTAGGGTAGGGTATCAAGCCATAGTCAATGTAATGTTTTTGTTTTGTTTTTTTTTTTTTCCCCCTTTTTGGTTGAGAGATGTGACCACACAGTTGGCCTGGTTATGTGAATACCCCACAGTTCGATGATATGTGTGTGAAATCTGTAGGTGAGCTGAAATCTTCTCCCATGGTATTTTTCTTTCTTTACAGTATACTTGCGCTAGATCCTAGCAATGTGTCTGTATTGTCAAGTTCAGGTCGCGAGCTCGCAGCGTGCAACCGGGCGCGTGCGGAGCCCATGGACTTCTTGGGGCAGTGCTTGTGTTTCCCTGTCGGCACTCTCCATTGCCCTGCTCCTTGTCTGTGTCGTGATTTTGACTCGTTGTGTGAAAATGTAGGGGTGTTCGGAGAAGGGAGGTATGCATGGATAGATTATTGAATTTTACATGTTGAATTGTTTGATGCAGGGTAGGATTATGTTATTGCATAATTTTGATATTCATATGTCGTGTGGTTATGCTAATGAGCATAAATTTTGATACTTTACTATTGAGCAGTTAATGAGCGAATTTTGTACATTGTAGATGCTGTGAGTTTTTGATGCAAGAATTTGGCTGAATCACGGAACTGGTGTAGGCTTTCAGCCCTTCTGAGATTCCTTGATAACCTCAGAGTTGTGTAAAGGAATATTAATGTTACATGCTTGCACATTTAGTTTTTTGTGTATAGCAATTTTGTCAACTGGTAATCCTTCCTCCAGAAACGAGGGGAAGAGAGAAATGAGAGAGGTGGAGTTTGGTATTATCATTGCTCCTTAATTGTTTCCTTTTATTGATTGCAGTCCCTTACATTGTAAGCAGAAGAGGGGTGGGGGGTGGAAGTGGGGGGCTAATAGTAGAATTTATGAGGATATGAGGAGAAAGAAAACAATTATCTGTAAGAGTTGTAAGTCAAGGCTGTGTCACAATTATCGCAAAGTTGTTGCTTCCTAACAAATAACATAACACATCAATGAAGCAACAACCTTGCTAAGCTATTATTTCCATTGCCATTATTATTGTGCCTTTGAAATTTAAATATGTCGATTGTGATTAGTGTAGGAACTGCACTCTATGTTATCAATCACGCTGGAGAGGAGCACTTTCTCAGTCCCCAAGGAAATGCAATGTTTAATTGCTGCATGAATGCAATTGCACGTCTGATATGCAAGACGCCGATGGTAAGCTAGACCTGATGTTCACATCAGCAGAGACTCTTAAGCAATATCACAACATTTTCCACAACAAGGATAAACATTAAACCCTGACTGAAATAGCCAGACGTTAAGAACACTTGCTTCAGACCAATTTACTACATGTGTTTTTTGTGGCAATTAAGGTATATGAATGTCATGCCACAAGACAGTACATGAATTTGACAAGAATTTTATCTACAAAGTATTAGCTGCACTCAGCATACCTGCTTTGGGCATCATTCTGACACAGAGCACAAAGGAGGACGTAATGAAAGTTATGACACAAGCGTGTTAAATATGATTAAAGGCAGAGCTTTAAAGATCCATGACCGCCCAAACGTTTACATACGACCCGTTATCTATGGGACAATGATTACATGTTAACATTTCACTGCTGACCAATTATCCTTTGCTGTTCTTTAATTAGTAAGAGCCCATAATTATTATGTTTCCATCAAATAATCACAATCGATCGTCATTTATCATAACAAGCACAGTAAGCCATAATTAATCTCCTGTAATCACAATCGTGATGACCTAACAAGCCTTCATCTGGATACATCGCCTTCACTGGATACATTACTACAAGAAGTACAAATAAAAGTGATGTGAATCGTTGTCCTATCCAAATGAGTGTAAATGTTCCAGCTAAAAATGTGATCATGACCTCGTTCAGGCAGACTGTAGGATATAGGAATCACGTTATTCTTACTGGTTATTTCAAGGACAAGAGACATCCTGATGGTCATTACACAGAAAATGGAGTTTATCTTTTGGACAGAATGTATGATGATCACTCAGACTTTGCGCACCTGTACAACACCACAAAAATATCTGTTTCAGTGTTTTGCGATACTTGCCGCCATACAGGCTGCTTCAAACTTTTCATTTCATTCTTTCCTGATGATAAGAAGCCTGTACTGTTATCTAACGCTCTGTGGAACTGCTCTGTAAAAGATTACGCCAGCTTTCGTCACCACATGGCCTGTAACCTGAAGACAGAGTGTGAGGATGGGCGGGATGAAACAGGTTCCTGTCCCTACAGCAGTCCTGAATGCCAGGGAAGGATAGCAATGTGTAACAGCTGCTTCTTGCTTGTTGAGGATCTGCATGGAGTGCTCAGTGACAAGACAGACATGAACGAGAGGGCCAATGACCACTGTAATTCACTGGGAGGTAAGCTCGGTCTACCACTATGTGTCATAGACTCGGTGACCGCAGTTATGAAGAAAACAAAAATATGTGGTGCCGGCTGTCTAACATTCTTCCCGGTTTATATACTGAAGATCTGTCATTGCCAAATATGTATGTGTCAAGCGTTATCACCTTAGACAAAATGGTTCTACACCATTCCTTCAATCATGATGTTTCCCTCATTTTCACTTCAAAAAGATGCTCAAAGGCACGATTCCAGAAACTGGATAATAGAGATGAAATCATTTCAATAGTATGGCGCTCTTGTGCACATGATCCTTTTCACGATGCAACAATTGTCTGTCAGTTCACAGGAAACAATACAGAGAAAGCTGTCTACAATGCAAAGACGATTCATCTGACGTTCACAGACTTTACGTTTCCCACGGGATGGCAATGTATGACAGAGTGCCGTGATGGTCATGTGACACACACATTTTTTCTTTGTGGTTCTAACCAGTATAATACGTGTGATCAGCAGTCTACTACGTCTTCTTGTGCTTTTTTCAGATCAGTTATCATATACTGACAAAGTTGAAGATGAGCATCGACTCCCGATAATTCCAACATTTATATGTAATGATCGATTATTGGCCTTCTCGTATACTCTGATGTGTGACTTCATAAATGATTGTTATGACGAGAGTGATGAGTCCTTCTGTAAACATCCCCCATGTGCCAACATGTTCAGGTGTGCAAATGGGAAGTGTTTGTTTGTCTGTAGAACATGTCTGTGATTATTTGATCCACTGTCAGGACAAATCAGATGAGCAGAATTGTTTGGTATTTAAGAAAACAAACGACGGACGTAAACATTTGGTCCCATCTCCTGTTCTGGTTAATTTTGATGAGATCAGAAGCTTCATCTCCACCCCAATGAACTCCAATGAGTCCTGTCCTGACACTCACTACCGATGTCCTGGAAACTTAAATGACTGTCTGCCTGTCTACACACGATGCAATGGAATGTATGACTGCACTGATCATCAGGACGAACAATTATGTAACGAAATGAAATGCCCAGGCTTCTTCAAATGCAGACTTTCAGCAATATGTTTACACCACGATTACATATGTGATGACTGGTCTCACTGCCCTATGAACGATGATGAACTGGTATGTGACATCACGTGTCCTTTGAACTGTCTGTGTCAAGGTCACACATTTTTATGTCCACTACCGTTTTCCACAGTTTCCTTTCCCCAACTTCGTTACTTGGATGCTTCAGGTGCTAACATGTCACTGTCAAGTGTGTCTAATAATCCCATGCTTATTGGTGTGATTTTATCACATTGTTCTATACACTACCTGTACAATGTGAAACTAATGAATTTGAAGCTCCTTGATCTCAGTTATAATAAGTTGCAGCACGTCAGCCTGACTTCCTTTCTTGGTTTAGAAAATCTGCAAGTCCTTTCCCTGTGCAACAATCCTCTGACCTATATCCAATTTGATCTTTCATCTGTCAACCAGCCAAGTGCATTGACTGTGCTGGATCTGTCCTTCACAGACCTGACCGTCTTCGACCTCACGATTCTTTCACTGTTTCCAGGAATGGAAAAACTGAATTTGAGCTTCACTTCCATTCATACAATTAGTTCTGCTCAGTCCATTCACGTCACAGTTAACTGAGCTCTACATTTCAGGTAGTCCTGTGAAAATATTTCCACACAATATCATGAAAACTCTTTCTGCAGTGCGCTTTATAGCTACAGAAAACTATAAATTGTGTTGCAAGAAAATAATCTCATACAATACTATGGATTTATCCTGCATTGCCCCACATGATGAAATTTCCTCTTGTGAGGATTTGTTGCAGTCATGGACATACAGAGTGTTCCTCTGGCTAATTGCTGTCTTGTCTGTTATTGGTAACGTTTTCTGCTGTTGTGTACGTTTGTTTGCAAAGAGCATGACATTATCAACTGGCTTCAGTGTGTTTGTCACCAACCTCACCATAGCTGACTTTCTGATGGGGGTCTACATTACAATTATTGGAATAGCTGATGAAAGGTACCGAGGACAATATCTGTACCATGATGACACATGGAAGAACAGTGTAACCTGTAAGACAGCCGGGGTTTTGTCTCTACTGTCAAGTGAGGTATCAGCTTTTATCATCTGGCTCTCATTACACTCGATCGCTTTCTTGTTCTCCGTTTTCCTTTCAGCACAATGAGATTTGACAGAACATCAGCAGCAGTGGTTAGTTTGTTGACTTGGTTCACTGGGTGGCTCTTTGGCCTTGTGCCTTTGCTTCCAGTAACTTTGCACTGGGAATTTTACAGCAGCCAGACAGGTATCTGCATACCTTTACCAGTTACAAGAACAGATTTCCAGGGGAAAACATATTCCTTTATTGTTTTAATTGTGGTTAATTTCGTTTTATTTGTGTGTGTATTTCTGCTGGTCAGGCTTGCATCTTTTGGACAGTAAAGGACAACACACTGAACGTCAAGTCCACTAAAGTGTCACGAGATGTGACAATAGCTCGGCGGCTGATCTCCATTGCAGTAACAGATTTCATGTGCTGGTTTCCCATTGGACTGTGTGGAATGCTGGCCCTGGCTGATACTCCCATTCCAGGAGAGGTCAATGTGGCTCTGGCCATATTTGTCTTACCTTTAAACTCTGCTTTGATCCTTTCATGTACACGTTCAATATTTTATCTGAAAAAAGGAGGAAAAGTGAAGAAGAAAAACTTCTCAAATGGCTAGACTCTCACGCTGAATTGACTAATAATAAACATGGCCTGGTGTATCTTTTCAGCTTTGAAATTGTTATCCATTACATTTTCTTAATGACTTTTTGTGAATCACTATGACAAGATGAATCACTTGATTGATTTTGGCAGAATTTTCCATTTTTAAGGTGTTTTTTACATAACGGAACAAAAATATCTACAAAGG
>JADBJO010009953.1:0-15000 GCA_016801955.1 Conus betulinus
ATGTAAACAGAATGAACTCTGAGTGCACTGCAATGATCTGAAGTTGATTAATTATGCATGTGCTACCAATCTTGTTTGATGCAGGCATAAGATTGTGTTTGTTATACTGTGATCTCAGTGTAATGTGGAGGGAGGATTTTGTATATCCTACCACATCTGCGTGTAATGTAGGAAGAAGAGACTGAATGTACTACTGTGATGTCAGTGTAATGTTATATAGGTAGAGGATTGTGTATGTAAAACCATAATCTCAGTGTAATGCAGGCTGAAGATTGTCCATATACTTCCATGATCTCAGTGTAGTGTAGGGTACAGGATTGTGCATGTATTATGATGATGTGAAAGTTGCAACTGTTTTTTGGTTTGTTTTTTTCCAGGTGATGGGAAAACAACAGAACAAGGAGTGTTCCTGGACCACAACAATTCCCAGCGCTACGAGTCACGCTTTGCAACGGTGCGTGTGGGAGCCAGTCCCTCTATCATGCTGCAGGGCATGGAGGGAACGGTGTTCGGCAGTGGGTCTCTCATGGGGAAGGTGAGTTGTGGAAGTTTACAGCCCAGACTTTGTATAAAGCAGACCTGCAACCACCCATACCTTTTACACTTTCCCTTCCTTTCTGTACCCCCCACCCACCCACCACCTCTCTGCCTGTGATGTTTGAAGGGTATTTTGGCTTATTCATGAATATTTTTTTGTTATTGCTCAGTGTGATTTGTTACTTTTGAAAGCATTTCACTATGTTATTGCATTTGTATAAAAAGCTTTACATACTGACTACATGACGTATAGATTTATTCTATAACTGAAACAGTGCTCATTTTCTACATAAAGCTTTGGACGATTATATTTCGAGTGATTTGCAAAATAAAGTTTTTATTTCTTTATGTAGCTCTGTAATCATTAACCATTGTGAGATTTCAGGGGATTATGTTTATTGCCCATAAACATGGCAATCTTTTACAGTGCAGGCAGTCTTCTAGAGTGAAGTTACACCTCTCTCTCTCTCTCTTTTTTTTTTTTTTTTCAATCTCATCTTCTGTGCCACTTTTGTGTACTGCACCCCCGTGCTGCTCATTCCACACACACCCACCCATCCACAGCCATAGCCTGGCCTGGTTCTGCCACAGCCCTGACACCAGCAACCAACTGGGAGCAGTCTATTTAAAGTCATCATCAGGCAGCGTGCCAGAGGAGACACTGTGCTGTTGGTGTACAGGAGTGCTTGTTCTGATCCAATATATGCAGGATAGCATCTACTAAGTCCTATATGACAACAGTGATTGTTTAGTCACAGAGCCAGCGTAAGTGAGTTATCCGTTTGAAGGTAACCCCCCATGTCTATCTAACGACTGTCCCCCATGCATTTGCTGATACCTGTGACCCCAACAGAATCAAACCAAGGGCATAGACGTGGAGAGGAAATCAAAACTGAGGTCACCATGAGAGCAGGGCATGAAGGGCCACATAATTTGAGACTTTTTTTTTTAATGCTGATTCGTGAAGATGATCATGATGATGCTTGGGTTTCCATTCAGGTCTGAGATGTAAGACAGGGCTGCATTCTATGCATACCTTCATAACATATCCCGATGACAACAGTCCTGGGAGATACAGACACCTGCAGTGTTGGTCAAGAAATTTGAGCAATATTCTAAGATGCATCCAGTAAGTGGATGAAATTCAGTTGTGTGGTCAGTGTCTTCCAAATTGAGCCCAAAGTAAACTTAGCTCTGGACAGGAGTTGGTCATGGGTGAAAAATCCCACAAATAAATGTCTCTGATGGAAATCGAAACTACAATTTTCCCAGTCAGGAGTCCACAGCACTAACCACTTTGCCACAGCAGCTGGTTTATTTGTCATAGTTATACAGATTTCATCTTCAGTACCATGTATTCAGTATGTTCTAGTGTATGCACGCACACGCGCGTGCGCACACACACACACACACACACACACACACACACACACACACACACACACACACACACACAACACACACACACACACACACGAAAGCAACCATACACAATAAAAGCTTTGTCTTTTCAGGAAAATTTGTCTTCAAGAATCAGGCTCTGCAGACCCTTGTCCAAGAGAAGCAACTGGCCACCTGCACTATGTGGATGATGACGGAAAACCCACCAACCCACACCTACCCTCTGAACCCAACGGGTCTCCCGAAGGACTGGCCGGGCTGTGCTCCGAGGATGGTCGTCACCTGGCCATCATGCCCCACCCAGAGCGATGTGTGCTGCCCTGGCAGTGCCCCTGGATGCCCACAGACATGAGGAAGCAGCTTCAGTTTTCACCCGGGATCAGAATGTTCCAGAATGCTTACCACTGGTGTCTGCCAATCAGGCGTAATGTCATGGGATGGATGTCATAGTGACTGCATTGCCCATGTTTAACGTGGGCATCAGGCATGTTCCGTCATAAAAGTGACTACCGCGACTCCTGAAAGATGCTCCTAAAGTCCTCACTGCTAGACCTAGCTTGTCAGGATTCTGCTGATTATTGAGAGGGTTCACTCCGTGTGAAAGGCATCAATTAAATCTCAGCGAATGATATTAGTTGTGATGAGCAGAGATTTTTGAGAGGAAAAGGATGGATGGATAGAATAGGCAGATCAGAAATACAGTGATCTGTGCTGTTTGTGTAATGATGATGAGGGCATCTTTTGAGAGGCCTGAACACCTGGCCCTCTTGTCATTGGTCATATGTTGCTCCTATCATGTTTTCAGAATGGCATTGACATCATTTGAAGTTTTGGTGGTCCATGTTGCAGTTAGTTTGCTGGGGGTGGTGGTGGGGGTTATGGTGGAGAACTGACCTGACGTTGCATTTGAAGATCTTGAGTTTCATGTAATGCGGACTATGGATTTCTAATGGCTGGAAAATGTCATTATATGGCCTTGAGAATGTAGTTTCATTGCTTTAATGAAATGTGTATCACAAGTCTGTTGTTCAGACTTTCCAATGTTAACATAGTTAGGTTGCATTTAGTCTGAACTCTAGTTTGTGCATTTTGAATTTTTGATGCTGATGATCATGTTGAATGTGTTTTCAGATTATTGACTTTGGTCATTTTGTACTTTTTTTCTCCATTTCATCAAAATGTACTGTAATGTGTGTTAGTAGGAGATAGTTTTGTTTCTGTTCTGAACACATTTATCCAGCAACTGTGTAATCATTTGTTTCTGTTCTTAAGACATTCAGCAACTGTGTGATTGACTTTGTTGCTTTGGCATTCATGTTCTAGATATTTTTACATGTTTATTTTCTGCCAGGCTGACAAAGGTAACATTTTTTTTTCTCCTTGCTGAGAAGGTTCTTTTCTTTGACACAAAACGTTTTACAGTTACCATGACATGTACAGAATCATTACACCATACACAATACAAGTCACAACCAGTATGAGAAAGGAAAAAAAGAGCAACAACAATAACATAGTATTCACTGTATGTTATACATAAAACAGCACTATTAGAATGAATACAGCACCGTTAATGTAAGAAAGAAAATACTTAAGTAAGGTAAACAGACAAACGAACAATCAGTCAGTCAAAAACATCAGTGACCAACCCAACTCAGGACATTTTTCTATATGAAACCCCTACCCCTCATCACCCTCCCCTATCCACCCACCCACCTCACTCATCTCAATATTGTCCCCACCTCTCGCATTCTTCACAGTACACCACATGGACATCAGATAAGTCTCTCTTCATTCTTTGTTTGTACTGTCCTAACTGTTAAATGTGATCTTTTTTTTTTGCTTGCGGAAGACCCAAGAGGTTGAAATGCATCGTGTCTTGTCCTGTGCTTTGTTTGTCAATGTCCTTAGCAGCAACTTACCCCCACTCTTTCTAAATTTTGCTTCGTTCTCCGCCATCAGTCGCTCCATTTTGAAACTCTACTTTTTTAATTGATGTCAAGAGATTAGGTGATGATTTTATTAATTTGGGTTGTGCACATCAGGTGGAATGACGATTTTGGTTGCCACAATAGTCAGAGGCCTTCAAACAAACAAAAAAAAATAGCATGCAGGTTTTACATGGCAGAAAGATGTGAATGAAAACCAGCACTTTAACAACAGCTGCACTAACGCTGCCACCTCCATTGATTCGACCATGAAATCGGCGCCAGTAATGGTACAACAGATAAGGTAACATATGTATATGAAGTGTTAGTATGGGTAACATGCAGCTCTGTTTATCCATACGATTTCGCCGTATTTGTACCCATATTTGGTGAAAATACGACAAATCAAAAAAGAAAAATGTCAGAAAAAAAGCCTGGAGACAAAGGTGTTGACCGGTAATTGAACTTGTGGACAATAACTGCAGTGGAGGCTTTGACCAAAGAGGGACAACTCTTGCTAACTTCTGCTCGCGAAATCATGTTTTGTAGTGTCCGTTTCTTCAACACCATGCCCTGAAACGTTGAAAAACCAGCGAGAGAGCATGAGTGTGTGCCAAAGTATGCTGATGAATCAGGTTTGAGAGTAATTTGTATCAGAAAGAGACTTGTACTGTAGTCAGTTCAAGATCAGGTAGTCACTACTGGTAAGAAGCGTCCGCAGCATGTTGGCAGGTGAAAAACAATTGAAGGCCCTTTCCCTCCTGCTTTTACAATAATTTGGAATTTTTGTACACACTTTTTGCAAAAATACGCTCATTTTCATTGAAAAGTACACCAAAAGCAATGTTAGGGTAAACAGGTCTGCATTTGCAGCTGCAGCTGCCATCATGAGGAATAAAAACTGTATAATCAGCTTACTGGAATTAATGCAGTAGTGTAGATTAGTGGTTAGAAAATCACATAACTTAGTTGGAAATGCAGAATAAACTAAGAGTGTTCAAGAAGTTGGCTGAAATTTGAGGTACATGTCAGAAGTGTAACTGTGTTACAATGTTAAACTCAGGCAGATTTTTACTTGATGAGATGATTAAGAAGAGAATGCATTCATAACGGATGATATTATTGTAAAGATTTGGAGGCTTCCATTAACTTTGATTTTTTTTCTTTTGTTTGTTTTTTAAACTTGATTTGCACATTTTCATGGGTGTTTTGTGAAGATGACATATCATTTTGTGAGCCCAGGAACTATGAGATGGTGGATATGAATAAAATGTTTAGATTTGTTAAAAACAACTCTTTAGAAATTACAGAATGTAAGTTTGATTCGACACTCGTTTTGGATAAGTACATAAAGTTTGTGTATATCCTTATTGAAAGATGTATTTTGCAGCTGATATCAGATATATCAAAGCATGAGCTGATGCATACAGAAAGAAATGTTGGCCAGCGGCTTCTGCAGCTGAATTTCCTCTAACATAAAATGTATTTGCTTGTAGCAGAGCCAGAAACATGTTTGTCCTAGTGCTCTATTTTTGTAGTATGTAAGTCTATACTTTGAAATATTACTTTACATGTATAAGGTAATAATACTGTAATTCTGCTATACCATTCCAAACTGGGTAGCTTTTTTTTTTTCTTTTACCTTTTTGTCATTTTGCATATTAGCGTGTTTTTCGCTTTCTTTGATTCCATCTGTTATATTGATACATCATGATGATTATGATTTTTCCTTTTTTTTTTTAAACATTTTGAAGTTTATTATAAACTGAAAGTCACCTGAAATGACGACAAGAGTTGCTACATTTTTGTTCTTGACTTTGTTTTGTTCTTGCATGCACTTATTATATATTGTGTTTTCAGAATCAAAGTTTTTAGTACACTTTCTTACTGTATATATTATTCTTTCTTATAAATCCATTTCAAATTTGTTTATGTGCATGAGAGGACTTCTGTTTTTACAGACTTTTTTATGTTGCTGCAAATGGGTCCTCGCCAGATATTTTTCTGTTTTTCATCTCGGTGATTGTATTAACTGCTGGCATATACTTCATTTTTTTTCCTATTACAGTTATAGTACACATTTACTCTTGATATTTTGTATACTATTAATATTTTGTATACTGTGTAACAGAAAATATATGCATAATCCACATCTACCCAGAATGTGCTTATTAAATGTTAGTACATTCACAGTTTATGTGGAAGTATTGTTGTCTTTGGGTGTTGGGTTTTAGTATGGGTAGGAAGAATTTGCCACTTGTGTTCATGACTAACAAAGTCTCAACACCTGTGGTGCAGATGTTTAAATTGTTATGTTCTTGCAGCAAATCATGATCATATGTAAATCATATATTGATGGAAAGCTCTCAAGTTTCAGTGATAAAGCTGAGAGAACAATCCTGGGTGAGGCGTCCTCTCACTGCAAAGTTGATAAGCGTGTACCTGAGGCCAGGCTGCTGTCAGCATCTTGATTGCTTGGTCTGTGCTAACATGGTGCTTGCCCTGAGTTGCTTGATACACTTGCTTGTCCCTCACAGAGCCTACTAACTCGCAAAGCAAAATAGTGACGACTGAAGCAGGTGAGCTCAAGAGCATTTGGCTTCTGGAACCAGACTGACTGGTCAGGGTTTTGACAGCACTGTGCGGCACGCTTAGCAAGCTTAGCGATGGTGGGAAGATTATGCTGAAACAGAAAGCGTAAACTTAGCAAGCCTAGCAAATGCTGGGCCTGCGGTGCTCAGGGACAGTCTACATGTATGTGGTGCTTTTGGAAGAGGTGTACACAGGTCTGCAACTCTTTTATAATTGAAGTGCCATGTAATCAGAGCAAAGATAATGTATGTAATCAGTGCAAAGATAATGTATGTAATCGGTGCAAAGAAAATGTATGTAATCAGTGCAAAGATAATGTACATAATCGGTGCAAAGATAATGTATGTAATCAGTGCAAAGATAATGTATATCTGTTGCCTTTTGATTGCAAAGAAATGCCATGGCCCACTATTATTCAAATCATAATATCTTACAGTTTTTTTCTGGATATTAGTTACAAATGAACTGAAGAACAAAAGTTTTTTAAATGTTCTTTATTTTTCCTATTTTTTTTGTCCACCAAGCATTGTAGCATATTATATCCATTGTTGACATTCAGCGTTCTTGTACGTTATAGTTAAAGACTGGTTCCTTGTTAAGTGCCCACTTTGTTTTCCCTTTATTCATAGATGAAACAGAAATTGATGAGTTGATTGAAAATTGATTGATATTTTATATGATAAACAGACACACTTTCATTTACTGTTTTTCTTCACTGGAATATGTTCCTGTATTTCATTTTACATATTTCTTTATGGACAACATTATATATGCAGTAATAATAATAAGTATAATGATTATGCTTTTAGAACTTTATCTCATGTAAAGAGATGTGGATTGAAAAGAGTTAAAACAAACTCATACTGGTCAAACTCCTGTCTCCTTTCAAAAGTATGATCATGATTATCTTATGGATGCATTTATGTTATCAAGATCTCAATCCAATAAAGTTTGAACTGCCATAAGCTATTTTTAGTGCGGATGTTTGCTTGTGTGCGTGTGCAAACACAGACATAGCTGTCTACAAGCCATAAACTACCCAATAATGTTGGTGTTGAACATATCTTGACTGACGACAATGCACACATTGTATCCTTGATCACCATTTGGGGAACTGTTGCCATCAGTTGCTGACGTTTGGCATGTGTTCGATCAAAACATGCGCCACTGATCATCAACAAAGTAACTTGAGCTGCAGGGCATTGTCATCTTTGATGGGTTACCTCAAAGTGACCTGATACTAGTAGCTCGTCATTGACTGCTGACACTTGGACTGTGATGAAATGAGCTCAAACTTTGATGAATATGGGGAAGCCATAATGAACTGTGTGGATGGAGTGCCACTTAGAGGTCCAGCAAAAGGAAGCAGAAAAATGGTAAATGAAAAAGAACTGCCAAGTTTGGAGTGTCTGTGTTGAGAAGTATTGGAAATACAGGGAAAGCTTACCATTACCACTTGCACAGCACACATACCAGACACTGGATTGGTACTTCCATAGAAACAACATAAAAAGAGAGGGGTTTTAGCATATCTATCCCTCCTCACCTACCTCCTCCCTACCCACCAAAAAAAAGGAGTTGCATATGCATATTCAACTTTGGTTCTCTGTAATGTTGGGAATCGTGACTGATAGCATTCAAACATCCCTTTTTCAATTGGTCTCATCTCGCATATTTTCTCTGTGGTATTACTCCCTTGTTGCTCACCCATACACAACCAATTCTAGCTTCGTACGGTCACACTGGAAACCAGTAACAATATGATGTCATTATGAGGTAACCTACCAAAGAAGACGCTGAACCACTTCATAGTTATTTCTGTGGCTAATACCAGCATCTGTTGTGATCGGCCATATTGGGGACACCACCTATTAAAAATCCCCATCTCATACAAATCGGTCATGGGGATCACCTGTAAACTGTTACCACAGACCTTTTTGCTATTCACATTTTTTGAATTGTTTAGATGTCTGTGACTGCTTTTAAGCTTTTATGCTTTGCATCTACTTGTTGAGCCATAGGCTATTGTTTTTAGGAACTGACAGCCGGAGAGAATTGATACAGCAGAATCTGCTAAAGGGTTTATATCCTTTCCATGTGTTTTAAGAAATATGCTCCGAGCAGTAGAAAAAGGACACCTGCATCAGAAGCATTTCTGGACTTTTTCATTACTCACTCTCTCTGAGTCTCTTTTAATACTATGGGTTTGTTTAGATGCTACTAATGACTTCAAGATAATGTTCCTCTATCTGTTACGATTCTCTGTGGCTATCTAGGTCCGTCCACTGCCTGAAGTCCTACCACTTCAGTGATATGTCTTTTCTTCGTCCGCAGGCCACTGCGTCTTGCAGGGATGGTTTTTGTCACAATGGCTGATCTTGAGACTGTCTACACTATTTCATCTATTTCCTTTGCACAGAAGCTATCAGTGAGTCTCATGTGGTCGTCTGGCTTGTCTGAATCTGTTGCAGACTTCCCCATTTGTCATGTGATCTTTTACGATATACTCCAGACATCGCGATAATATCTCGCCTCCAGGATTTCAGTGCATCTTTAGAAATCTAGAGGAATCTTGGACGTTCTTTATGGACTGCTTCCAAACCGGAGCGCCCTTTTGATTGTACCGCCCTGATGGGTATCAAGCATTTTTCTGTCTTTTTGTTGTAACTGAAATGGCTACATGTAACAGTAGCCTACATCGTTTATATTTTTTATATGAAAACTGGATTATTGTCATCAGTACTGATTCAGTTCTTATATTATTTCAGGTTTTCATTGAACTTTAAAATTCTCTCTCTCTCTCTCACACACACACACACACACACACACACCGCGCGCACGGAAATATAAAAACGACAATGTGATACAGAGCAGAGAAAGCGTAGTCAGTCGACTTTGCAAAGAATAAGGCCACTTTCAAAACTGCTCTCCGACCGAAAGATCCACCAGCAGGTACAGCGTGACACGGGAGCCAACAAGAGACATTGTAACATCTGTTAATTGAAGGTTCCACCCCACTGTAATGTCCAAATTAGCACGTTGCTACAAGCTCAGATGGCGCTGTGACAGGCCGTTCTCGCCTCTGCCAGGTGATCATTGTTAATTGTAGCCTTTGAACTTGTCCGAATTCTATCCTTGGGCCAGAACAACAACGTGTTCTTATTCTTTCTTTCCTCGTTGCTCTGTTTTCGTGTCCGCTGCGAGTGTTCTGAACCAGCCCGCCCCCTCTGCCTGTTACATGACATGCTTTAATTGTACCTGATCTAAAAACGCTCATTGGATGCGCAGAGTTGGAGTTTTTTTATCGATTCCATTTAATTTATTAGTTTTCGTTTACCTTTTAAACACGTTCGAATTTTAATAACAAACAAAAAATGAATCTGCATGTTCTTGCAAATCAGTATGACCTTCTTCAGTCAGGACGAAGATATCGATCGGTTAAATGCAGAAGTGTCAGATTTAAACAAAGTTTTATTCCCCTGTCCATTGATTTCATGAACCGAGAAGATGTTTAATTGAAATCCAAATTCCTCTATATGAATGTATGTCGTATGTGAGAAATGGGTAAATGTGGCTAAATTATTGTTTATTTGCTGTGAATGTGTGTGACCACAAATTAATTTCTCCCCCCCCCCCCCCCCCCCCCCCCCCCCCCCCCCCCCCCACACACAGCACACACAGCATGTCTATATATACGCACTAGCGAGTATACATATAAGCATGCACGCACACGCTTGTCCACTTTGGTTTACATGCATGCCCACGCGCGCGCGCACACACACACACTCACACACGCACACACACACACACACACACACACACACACACACACACACACACTCACACACACACACACACACACACACACACACACACACACACACACAGATGGTGCTGTTATGTGGTAAAAGTGTTTTCAATTTGAGGTGACAGGGCGAAAACTTCGTCGGAAAGTAAAACGATGAAATTCATCGTCTTTATCAGCTGAAACGGCTTCTTTGATTTCTTCATTTACTACTAACATTACTTCTACTGCTGCTAGTACTCATACTTCTAATACTGCTACTACTACTACAATTGCTGCTGCTGCTATTACTACTACAATTAGTCTACTGCTTTCTACTACTAATACTACTGCTGCTACTTCTACTGTACTATTACTACGAACAGTGCTACACTTTCACTACTATCGCCATTGCAACGACAAAATGGTGACAACATACATTTCATTTTGTGCAATATCTAGTATTCACACTTCTGAAAAGCACCATACATGTCTCGTTAATTATACCGCATTAAATAAAAATGAAAAAGAGATTTGAAACGGCTCGAAACATTACAGGACAACTGTATCAACACATAAACACAGCAGTGAAAAATAGACCAAATTGTGATGCTGGCCACAGTACACATTTCAGGCCTATGGGCAGCAGCCTACCGGCACCAAACAAATCTACCGAATATAAACATCTGGTGGGACGTGTGTGTGTGTGTGTGTGTGTGTCCGTGCGCGCGCGTGCGCGCGTGTTTCTGTACAGAAGATTAACTTCTTTGTAGAGTTTGCTATGGAAACATGCAGAGCGAACAATTTTAATCTCAAAATCACCGTCACCTCTCTCAGTCGTGTCTTGATGCGACAGAAACAAAACAAAACAAACAAAACAAAACAAAAAAAATACAGAGCAAAGAAGAAAGAATGAAGGGAAACGCACCTCACCTCTACCCACTCTCCTCTCTCTCTCTGCTAACCACCCACGTTCCCTCCCACACCATGATTTGTCAATTCCATATTAAACTGCCGCATCTCGCCACACCCTGCCTCCTATGCCCCCCCCCCCCCCCCCCCCCCCCCCCCCCCCCCCCCCCCCCCCCAATCTCCCGTCAACGTCATCCCGCTTTACGCCCTCATGTACCCTTCTCTCCACCCCCCTCCGTTTTCCCCTCGACCCGCTTTTCCTCCGTTTCATCTCCCCCTTCCCACACCCCGAAACTCACACAGTAATAGTAGATGGCATATTATGAACGTTGAGAAAGATGGTTGACCCTTGTCTAACAAACTTACAACGTTACGTCCAAGAGAACTCTCTGGTACGTACCCATACGCGTCTACTGTTCGGGTCGCTGGAAGACATTGACCACAGAGGCAGACGTGGTCATTAGATCGAGTCCAATCACCCCTCATTACGGCTCCCCGAGACCAGTGGCTCCGTGTACAAGCATGGCTGTGCCAAAACCGACGCTGGTCGAGACGTGCATTAAGACTGTCAGCTGTAATTTCTCGCGTCGTACTGTGGGAGTCTTTTTTTTTTTTTTTTTAAATTAGAAAAAAAGATTATTGTCGTCCCAAGCAGTGTTAGGCTGTGCAGGTCTCTTCACTCTCTGTCTAACGCTCTATTTCCTGGAACCCCTTCTCTCCCATTTTTGTCTCATCCTCCATCTTGCCCCCCTCCCCCCCCTCCCTCTCTGTCTCTGTCTGTCTGTCTGTCTGTCTGTCTCTCTCTCTCTCTCTCTCTCTCTCTCTCTCTCTCTCTCTCTCTCTGTGCCTTCTCGCTGTCTTTCTCTCATTTCCATGATTTCTAACGCAGATCTGTTTCTTTTCTTTTCTCATCCTCCATCTGCCCCCACCTCTCTCTCTCTCTCTCTCTCTCTCTCTCTCTCTCTCTCTCTCTCTCTCTCTCTGTGTGTCTCTGTCCTTTCAGACTTCTCGCTGTCTTCCTCTCATTTCCATGATTTCAATTGCAGACCTGTGTTTTCTTGTCAACATAGACCAGTTTAGTCGGACTAGACTGCCCCCAAGCCGTTCATGCGAGACATTTCCATTTTGTCCTATTTCATTCAGCATTGTTTCCCGTTTCACATCTCAAAAGAGCATATTAACTCTAAAACTAAAATGGATTTTGCACGCTTTTGTGAATTGTTTTAAGATCGAGTCAAACTCTGAACACAAACATAGAGTCATCTGTTATATGTAATCAAACTCTGAGCACAGACATAGAATCATCTGTTATGTGTAGGCCTAATCAAACTCTGAACACAAACATAGAATCATCTGTTATATGTAATCAAACTCTGAGCACAGACATAGAATCATCTGTTATGTGTAGGCCTAATCAAACTCTGAACACAAACATAGAATCATCTGTTATGTGTAATCAAACTCTGAACACAGACATAGAATCATCTGTTATATGCAATCAAACTCTGAGCACAGACATAGAATCATCTGTTATCTGTAGGCCTAATCAAACTCTGAACACAAACATAGAATCATCTGTTATATGTAATCAAACTCTGAGCACAAACATATAATCATCTGTTATATGTAATCAAACTCTGAACACAAACATAGAATCATCTGTTATGTGTAGGCCTAATCAAACTCTGATCACAAACATAGAATCATCTGTTATATGTAATCAAACTCTGAACACAAACATAGAATCATCTGTTATGTGTAGGCCTAATCAAACTCTGAACACAAACATAGAATCATCTGTTATATGTAATCAAACTTGAACACAAACATAGAATCATCTGTTATGTGTAGGCCTAATCAAACTCTGAACACAAACATAGAATCATCTGTTATGTGTAATCAAACTCTGAACACAGACATAGAATCATCTGTTATGCAATCAATCAAACTCTGAGCACAGACATAGAATCATCTGTTATGTGTAGGCCTAATCAAACTCTGACACAAAACATAGAATCATCTGTTATATGTAATCAAACTCTGAGCACAAACATAGAATCATCTGTTATATGTAATCAAACTCTGAACACAAACATAGAGTCATCTTTTGTGTGTAGGCCTAATCAAACTCTGAACACAAACATAGAATCATCTATTATATGTAATCAAACTCTGAACACAAACATAGAATCATCTGTTATGTGTAGGCCTAATCAAACTCTGAACACAAACATAGAATCATCTGTTATATGTAATCAAACTCTGAACACAGATATAGAATCATCTGTTATATGTAATCAAACTCTGAGCACAGACATAGAATCATCTGTTATGTGTAGGCCTAATCAAACTCTGAACACAAACATAGAATCATCTGTTATATGTAATCAAACTCTGAGCACAAACATAGAATCATTTGTTATATGTAATCAAACTCTGAACACAAACATAAAAAAATCATCTGTTATGTGTAGGCCTAATCAAACTCTGATCACAAACATAGAATCATCTGTTATATGTAATCAAACTCTGAACACAGACATAGAATCATCTGTTATATGTAATGTGCAGGGTTGTCTAGAACGTGAATGTAAACAAGCGAACACTTTCTCACCTTATTCAGATAGGTAGTTAATTAGTTAGTTAGTTACTTTATGCGCTGAGACAATGGCAAAAATGATTCGTGAAAATAAAGACATCAACTTTTTTTTTTTTTTTTATTAGTGGAGCAGACCATGAAATTCTCAGTCGGGTCGTATCATACCCAGCCAATATATATTAGAGTCCATAAATCCCCTGAGCAGTGTATGCACACTGAAGACGTGTTTGGAAGGAGGGCTGTGTGGTCTCCCTTACATGAGAAATAAACAGGGAACCCAGAGAAAGTCATGGCATCATGGATGGACTTTAGTGAGTCAGTGATTAAGAGTTTAGGCACAACCGATTCTTTCCGATCTGCTCTTGCTAAGCTAAATTATGGAAATGAGTCGGGAAACTTTAAGGGAAAACAGTAAGGGGCATGCATGCATAAGTAACAAGGCTAGCACCCAAACACAGACAAACAATAAGAGACAGAAAAGCCGAGGGAGGGTGGAGGGCAGGGGCACAGGTGGGGGGGGAACGGGGGAGGCAGAGGGAGGGGGAGTGGAAATGTTGGATTGTCTGACACGAAAAAAAAACACACCACTCTTTGCCACAGAGAGAGAGAGAGAGAGAGAGAGAGAGAGGGTAAAGGTATGGATGGATGGTGGAGGGGGAAGCACTGCATTCTCTCAAATCGGACTACCCACAATGCCACACGATTTCGAGACAGGGGAGACTATAAAAATCACCAGACTGCAGACGACAGTAGCTCGTCTCACCGACTGTTGATCCAGCCAGCTTTGCGAGGGAGCTCCTCCTCCAACGGCCTGATTATTCTCACCGACTGGTTTTGTCCTCACGACTTCCTGCAGTCTCAGACTTCACGTCGGTCTCTGAGAGCATCCTCGGATTGCCATTTGTGAAAGGTAAACATGAATGACTTCTTCTGTTGTTTGCAATGCTAATCACCAAAGATCCTGTATCAGTGCATACTCACGTTGCTTTTGATGTCATCGAGGGCCGTCCCCATTCAAATACCCCCAAAATAAATTTCCCTTCGAAAGAATCGTCTTTCCGTTTACACGAAGGCCTAATTTGTTGAAATATGATAAGCCGTGCGCTTCTTTGGTAGCTGCAGAACATTTCGGCTGTTTGGTAATTAAATTTTCTTTGAGTTTTGACGGATTGAAATTACAACTGAGAGGAACCTTGTTTCAAAACGAATGTTAAAAAATTAGGGCCAGTTTTGCTTACGAAACGTGTAAT